>LBNU01015078.1:31779-43817 GCA_014162995.1 Artemisia annua | reverse complement strand
CTTGTCTCTTCTGTTTCCCACATTGTAGTTAGATCTCCCAGCAACACTATACCAATTCCTTTGAGTGGAATGTGTTTAAAATGAGCTTGAATCTGTTGATGTAGATAGAACAAATCTTCTCTGTCTATAAGGTGCAACACATCTACCAACAAATTAAATGCTCTGAAGCTGTCATCTTCTCTATGGAAAACAAAATAATCTCCTTCCTTTTCAGATTCAATAACCTCCAAATCTGAAATCTTAGCCTTTGTAGCAATAACTTCTTCTGACTTAGGAAGCTCAAAATCAACAACTCTTAAGTAATTTCTCAGTTCATCAACTGTATTAGCACTTAATTCCACTTCAGACTTAGACTTCTTTGATGACTATGATTTAGTTGTTTGATCGGTCGCGGGAGCAAAGTGCAAGCTCGAACCACGGATCGTTGTCCCAACGAGGGTTGAACTGATCTCGTCACTCAAGATCGTGAGCTATGTGAGATGAATGGGTTTGAAAGATGATTTTGGTTTAATTATACTACAACGACACATTAAAATGCAATTAAAATAAAGTAAAGCAGTAAAACGACACGAAATAAGTAAACAAGTAATGAGACATGTAATAAAGCAACTAAATAAAGCGGTAATTAAAGTGCGATAAGAAATGAAAGTGGTAACTGAATTTAAAATACAATGAGTTTGCAAAGCGACGCGAGTAAGTTCATTAAGTTTGAGCTAAAGGTTTGTGACGAATTACTTTCCTTTCTCGAGATTAATTGTTAATTGATCTTTTAAAAAGAAAATAACTCTAGACGAGTGATTTAATCGTTCAAAGGCTTTTATTCTTCGAATAATTAAGTCACACGTCTAAATAATCTTACGATTATTTATCACAAAACTTTAATACTCGCACTTAACTCACAAACCCGATTCACTAAGCAAACACGTTTTAGACTACTCACGACTCATATTAAAATGTAAAGCGATAAAGAAATTAAAAGACTTGTAAACATTTAACGTAAATAAAGTTGATAACTAAAAATGAAAAGACGTAAGACTATGATAAGAAAAGGTTACTAAAAAGATTTTAAAGAAAATTCGACAGCATAACGTTTAGATTTTAAAGAAATAAGAACCTCACTCGAAAGATCGATGAGGTAAATAAAAGCCTAGCTCGGCATAAAAGAAAAATGAACTAGAAAGAAAAGAATAAAACCATACTCGCTACTAATCTTAACCCTCTAAAAATCCATACTCTCTAAAAATCCATACTCTCTAAAAACTAAAAATTCATACTCTCTAAAAATCCATACTCTCTAAAAACTAAAAATCCATACTCGCTAAACCCTAAACTCCATACTCGCTAGAAATAATGTCATACTCGCTAGAACTAAAACCATACTCGCTAGAACTCTAGAAAAATTCCATACTCTCTAAACTAGTTTCCATACTCGCTATACATTTCCCATACTCGCTAGACTTCAAGAAAAATCCCATACTCTCTAAACCCTAAACTCCATACTCGCTAGAAATAATGTAAAAAACATACTGGACGATTTTTAACCAAAATAAAACCTATAAAACTTATAAAACTTGTAAAAGCTTTTTAGAAAACTAGTTTTAGAACCAAAATAAGCTAAAAAATAAGCCAACGACCACAAAATAAGCTCTAACCCATAACTTTTATTTTTCAAAATAAAACATGCAAAGGTGACAAGAATTAATAAAAACTTTTATAAAATATTAAGATGACAAAATAATAAGCTAAAAGAAAAAGGTAAAGATTAGAGAAAAAGATTAGGAGCGCGAAAATAAGCTAAAGATTAAGACATCAAAATAAGCTTGCATTAAAAGAAATAAAACTTACACAAAATAAAACTAAATCCTACTCCTACCTTACCCCTACTCCTAATCCTAGTCTAATGCTTACAAATGAAGCCATCCAAAGATATTTATCTAGCTAGGGGGATTAAAAGTTTGCTTTCGTATACGCTTTGCCCCCTAGACTTTTACAAGTCATGAAAATAATACATAAACTACATTACAAGGTTACTAAACATCTTAAATACTAAATGTAACTCTTGTAACTTTGAGGCTTGTGTTGACGTGTATTCTAAAAGTCTTCCAAGATGTAAAAGTGATATCTTGCTCGATTTATGAAGCTTATCGTAATAATTAGCTTTGAACTTCGATTAAGCATCTCTTTCGTTTTCTCGAGCCTTTAAGAAATAACTTTGTCATCACGGGCTTTTCTTGAGTAGATATCATCGTTGACTCGGCTTTTTGACACTTTTCCACATCTCGTGCTCGTTTTAGGCTTTTAGGTTGCTTTTCATGATGTTTTTGCAATATCCTTTCCTGCACAGTCATAAACACAAAAACACGATATCTTTGGCTTTTAACGTTAGTTTTTGGTCTATAATAGTCTAAAAATGGTGAATAAAAGGTATGTGAATAAGCACATACCAGTCTCTCTAGTGGTAATATCCAGGTCTATGGAATCTACGATTTTAAGAAAGTCCTTGAGATGTTGATTTGGATCTTCGGAACAAAGTCCATGGAATGCACATCCGCTTTGCACCAACCGGATGGTGTCGGATCGCAATGGAGACACATTGGCTCCTTGGGTGAGCTCAATGGTGTTTCGATAGCCTCGGTGGTTAGGACGAGAGTATTCTCCTAAAGTACGGGTTCTATAAGGTGGGTTTGGTTGGGGTATGTTATGTTGTGGTGGGTTGTTGGGATCAAGGATATTACCACCTTCCATGATGTCGGATGGTAATGGTTACGAACAAAGACACGAAGAAAAAAAAGATAGACTAAAGAAAACCTAGAAAAATAAAAATAAAAATCTCACTAGAAAGGATTATAACGAGTAGACCTAAGTAAAATTAAATTTTCAACCTAAGCAATAACTATTCCCTGGCAGCGGCGCCAAAAACTTGATGCGTGGGTTTTGTAACCTTCGCAATTAGGTTTTACCTCTCAAGGGATCTTGAGAAGCTTACAACCCCCACCAGGCAGTGTACCTGACCGATGTAGTATAGTGAAGTGGCAAGTACCGGGGGATTGATCGTTCTCTCGGGGAATAGTGTCGTTAGGATTGAAAACTACTCTAATTTAGGTCTAAGGGTTGAGGGATGATTCTTTTTGTACTTTTATGTTTTATGAAAGCAAGTAAAATCTCAGGTATTTGGAAGAGTGGGTGGAATTAGTTGCTAATCAGCTAACCCAAATAACTACTTATGCAAATAAAATAAAATAACAAGAAAAAGTAAATTGTTGTGAAACTTATATGAGAGAAAAATGTGTTTACTTAGATTTCCTTACTCCCTAGCTATCTTTTACCGGTTGATTGGTTTGTTGTAATTGTGTGGATGACGGGTTGTATTCCGTTTAACCATTCGTAGGGCCGTGTACGATTTTCCCTAACTCTATAAGCTCCTACTTCACTCCTATGTCGACTTCACCCACCCGCAACAATCACAAACAAACCAACAACATGTAACCAATAGCTAGGTTTCATTAGATCCAAGCAAACACAAGAAAAACCTAGCCTAGCATGTTAAAGTAAATACAAGCATAAGATATAATCAAACAACACATAAACATATTGATTGATTTGGAAGGAGACTTACCTTTAATTGAACATCAAGGTTTCAAGGGTGAAAAACCCCTAAAAATACAGTGTTTTACAAACTAGGGTTTATCCCTAAAGTTCTCCCAAAAGTTGCACACTTAATGAATGAAAATTAGAAAAATATATATAGATTTTACAATCTGATGGCGTCACGTTTTAGAGTGTGACGCCGTCACCTCGCCGCCAAAACTCTCTCGGATTACTCAGATCTATTCTTGACGCCGTCCCCCTTTAAATGTCTCTGGGCCGTCTCCCTTTAAGCTATAACGTGACAGCTTACTCCCATTTACACGTGACGCCGTCACGTGTAATTCTTCCAAAATCTTTCTGGGGCGTCTAATGTAAAAAGTCATCCACCTCTTTGTCAAAGCGTGATGCCGTCACCTCGTAAAGAGTGACGCCGTCAGGTACTGTTTTCAGCTTGGTTTTGAGAATTTGTCGTTTGATTCACTTTTATGCTCCAAAAACGTCCAAAATGCTTCCTTTTCCAAATTTCCTCTCCAAAGTACCTAAAATGACAAAAGGAACGATTTAAGTAAATATTTGATCAAATAATTATGGATTAGGGCTTAAATGACCCCCTAAAAGCGTAACACTTTTCGCCTCATCAGGTTGCCATAGATTGCTTCACTAAATGGGTGGAAGCCAAACCTTTAGCATCAGTGACGGGCAGACACATGGAAAAATTTGTATAGGAACACATCATCTGTTGTTTTGGGGGTTCCTCACATCATTATCTCTGATAATGGAAAGCAGTTTGCCAAAGGGGTGTTTCACACTTTTTGCAAAGGTCTAAAAATCAAACAATCGTTCACATCCGTGTATCACCCCAAGGCAACGGTCAAGTAGAAGTCACAAACAGAGACATTGTCAATGGGATTGAACGAAGATTAGGTCGAAGCCATCATGGATGGGTAGACGAGCTGCCACAAGTTCTTTGGGCTCATAGGACGCACCCTAATTCGAGTCATGGGGAGACACCTTTCTGCCTAACCTACGGAACAGAAGCGGTAATTCCCTCAGAAATAAGTGTCGAAACAGCACGCGTTGTGAACTTCGAAACCTCAGAAAATGAGGAAAAGCTTCGAGAAAATCTAGATTTACTCGAAGAGAGAAGGGAAATAGCCTCTATAAGGGAAGCTATGTACAAGCAAAAGTTCGAAAAGTACTATAACAGCAGAGTTTGACCTTCGACTTTCAAGCCATGTGAATATGTTCTTCGACTCAATAGCGCAAGCAAAGCCGAGTATCAAGGTAAGCTAGGACCCACATGGGAAGGACCCTATGTAGTAGCTGAAGCTTACGGAAATGGAGCCTACAAGCTCGCAACACTCTTTGGAGAAGAGGTTGATAGGACATGGAACGATACTAACCTTCATAAGTTTTACATATGAGACTTACAGTTTTAAAGACACTTTGTTTGTTTAGATTATTGGATTGCATTCTTCTCTGTTTGGGGAACGAAGCATTAATGGTAGGTGTCCTAGTGTTCATTTCTCAAAATGATGTAATCCTCCCTACCAGATTAATGATACAATATTTTCTCTAGAATCTCTTGTTTCGTCTTGTACAACAAAGATTTATTCAGCCAAGTACTTAAAGTTTCAATGTTCGAAGGATGAATCAAGATACTCTTGTCTTGTATATTAATAGCATCTAGCATAATTCACATTAACTTTCCTAAAGAGTCTTAGGGTATTCAAAGCCCTCTGCACTAAAAAGGACAAAGATGGAGTGGGTCGTGACACTCCGTCAGCAGTCAAATTATACGATTGCTAAAAGTTTTGGTTCAAAGTACACACAATAAGGATATTTTTCTACCGTAACCTTAAGTTGTATGCTAACATTAATGATGTTAAGAGAAGAAAATATGACAACAAAGTAGATTTCATTACAAAAATACCCTAAAAAATTGTTCAAAACACAAAGGAAACATAAACATTGTTTTCGGGTACATACCACCCTTGGGGTTAATTCAATGCCAACATGGCAGCCGTCAAACATTCTTGGAGGAGTGCGGATCATCATGACGAAGAGGAGAGGGGGCTTCACAAGCGAAGTTTTCTTGCTAGGTGATGATGACTGGATCCTTCGAGGCTACTTTGAAAGAAGCTACGTAACCAAGGCCAGGGGATCAATGGTTGCTTCGCTGAGAAAAGTAAACTCTGCTGATGCCAAAACATTACTCATGTCATCATACTCCCTTTCATGGGAGGGACGATAGTATTTTACCTTTGACAATATTACGGGTTCCCCGGTTGCAGCTATTTCCTCCAAAGCTGTACATTTACCATGATAAATCGCAGCATTCACCAAATCGGCTATGGCCTTCCCAACCTCATCGCTATGGTACAACTCCATAGCAATATATGGGACAACCTTTGAAAGAATCTCGGCCCTTTCCACCTGAAGATCTTGGCATCGTAGGACCAAACCATTCACCTCCTCTTTAAGTTTAGCCTCCTTTGACAGAAGTCTAGTCTTTTCAGCTTCAAGACCTTCACACTTGGCCTCCAGTGTTTTAACCCTCTCTTTCAAACCAATTATTTTTAACCCCTCCAAATTAAGCTTCCCACACTCAACTTGTGCTTCTTTAAGTTGACTGACAAGCTTCATAGTATTGACTCGAAGGCCCTGTACGACAGGGTTCTTTTCAAGATCCTTCGTCGCCTTTTCACATTTCGCCTCTAGCTCAGCTTACTGTAGCTCCCTACTCTTCTCCCTAGCAACAACAATGCTTAACTCTTCTTTGGCATTTTTGATTGTTTGAATCAACTCCCTTGTCCGTGTGTTGAGGTGGTTGTCAAGAATGGCTTGCCGAGTATAGCTCTTGTCGTGGAGGTTGCATAACCTCTCAAGGGACATATCATCAAGTGTTCGCTTCGAGCTGGCTGGCGTGACGCCTTCAACCAATCGACGACAGGCAAAGGAGTTTGGCAATTCCTTGGTATTGGATAACCCTGCAAAATATTTGATAATAAGATACTGACTAATATAACAATGGGAGGGTCCTATCAAATTTTTCTTACCATGGATGCCTTCATCCTCGAGATCCTCCGAAGCTACGGAAGCAATTGCCTTGCCATGGGATTCCTTTTGTTTCACAACCCTGGAGGTAGGGAGGGGTATGTCTGGCTTCCTTTTTGAGGAAGGCTTCATAACCTTTGAACTGGTTCCTTTCCTCTCACGCACTCTGCTACCTATACCGGAGGAGCCAGCGATGACAATCTGTTTCTCATATGATGAATGATTGTCCGAATCAGCAATATCCTCCACCACGAGGGGATTTTCCTCTGTATTTACAGGGACCAATGCCGTAGCCTCGTCCTCAATAGAGAAAACATCAACATTATTATTGTTCACAGAAACAGAAGGAGAACCAGCCCCGTAGCTGAAATCCTTTAACTCTCTAGGAAGGAAGCTAACCTCTTTTACACCACCGGAAAAACCACAAAATTTTGAAAGGCCATCTCTGCAAAACGAAAAAGCACATAAATATTATCAGATGAGTTATGTCTTTTAATTCAATATATATGTTTACATACTCTGTCCATCACATTCTATCTCAGGCTCCAAAGGAGACCCCTCCTGATGTATAAGGAAAGCTTTAAATTTGTAATACTAGTTTTACCGATTTTAATAAACCAAACACATGGGTAAAGTATAACCCCCGTTGGTAGTATTAGATTAAGGTAAGACCATGTCGTATCCACAGGGACTTAGTTCGTTCATATTAAGTGTAAATAATTAGTAAAAAAAGACAAGTAATGATTATGGTAATATGAGGAATTCAAATATTAAAACAAATGATTGCTTGGATAGCTTAGATAATCAAGTAACAATGCTTATGTTTGATCTCAGTTTGATAAAGGAGCACAACTTATAAGAAAGTTATTTTCGTCAAAAGAGCAATTTCATAATTCGTAGGTTCAATTCAAGATTCATATCTACCCATTAAGTGATTTCTCTCGAAATAGTATTTCATATCAAGTCTAGATTATTATTGATTCTTCTAAGTGGATTTCTCCTTTCAAAGAATAGAAACGCAGACAAGTTCCTAGAATTGCGTTTAACAAGTTGGTTCTTTCGACCTATCCTAACATATTATATTCAACCAGTTTCAACAAATAAACATAATAAGACTAGAGATGAAATAGTTCACAATATAAACTTGAAATTGGTAGAGATCAAAACATAATCATAAGTCGCTTTATTATATTCACATATCCAAGCAATCACAAGAGGTTTAGCCTCTCATGGCTAATGAGTTCATAACAATAGAAGTGAGTAAATAGTAAACAAGAGACATACAGTTTGGATTGATCAAATGATTACACAAGTGTCACAAGCAACCAAGAATTCGACACCAACAAGTATATAATACCCCTTGTTCTGATTTGTTCACCCCTGCAAATGGCTCTGGTCACGTATTACTTCAAACCTTAACTTAGTGGAAATTGGTTATAGAGTGGAGAGTTCAAATGCTTGCAAATGAGCTCTATTTATAGACATTCTGATAGGAGAAGTACGACGCACTTGCTTTGTGAGTACGGCGCACTTTCTTATTTTCTTGGCACCAAAGTTTCATAAATGCAGAGGAAGTACGGCGCACTTTATTTGTAAGACCGGCGCACATTTATTAAATATTATATATTGACTTCCTTTGACCGAAAGGTAAGTGCAGCGCACATAACTGGAAAACCAGCACACTTGGCTTGCATGAAATGCTAATCATGGAAGACTTCTTATTTATTTACTTCAAGTGGCGAAATAGTAGGTTTTGCGATGTATCATGCTCAGATCATCCAAGAGTGAACTTGCATTCATTTTATGCTATTAAGTACCAAAAGTTCACATCAAATGATCATAAAACATATAATATAATGCTCAAGGAATATGTATAATTAGAGCGTTATCACCTCCCAATGATCAATGATGCCTGCCATATATAGAATGGGCTCCGGGAAAGTTTGGACATCCACAGGATAGCGAGCGAGACGCTGATAAAGAGGATCAGTGCGAACGTTGCATAGCAACTGATCATTGAATTTCTTGCGGTCGAAACAAAAGGACTCATCTAGGAGGGCTGGATATTGTGGAGGTATGATTGTACTTTAAACATAAAAGAACTTCCCCTTCCAGTTGGTGATATTAGTAAAGGGTTTTGTTATCAAAACTGGAACATCTGTTTCTCCCCTCTTAGACAAGGTTAACCAGTCGCCACCAGGGCAAAGATTGAGGAAACCTCGTAACACGGTCAAGTTTGGCTCATAACCATACGCCCTACACATTACTATATAAGTAGTGAGTTTGGCAAGATCGAATGGGTTAAATCTCGATATATATACCTCGTAATATTGCAATAACTCTAAGAACAGAGGATGGAGGGGTATTCATAGGTTAGATCGAGTGAAAGCATGTGTGTATAGACCAACATACCCTTTCGGGGCATCATAGATGTTTTGTTCTTTGGTAGGGAGCATCACTTTGTATTTTTTGGGTATGGGGTAATCTGGCTAATGCTTCTCTGGAAAGAGTACATTTTTGTTGTCTAATAATACGCTTAGCATCCATGGTATACGGCTATATATGATGTATTAAGTAAAGATCGAAAGAGGATGTTACCTTTTGCTCGAAGCAGTAAGACAACTGTGTGTAAATTTTGGAGGCGTCAATAGAAGTAATTAGGGTTTCTGAGTTTATAAGTATTTATAGGGCCTAATACCTTTATTCCCGGTCACACACGCGTTATAATAGATACTACATATCCCGACTTCAAACGAACATTTAAATTTTGAATGGACATTTGGGGTTTCCGATAAATATGCCGTTATGGCTCTGACGCTATGTGGTAGGTTCTTGATTACGCGCATTTAATGCGTATTTAAATTTAAAGCATATTCCCTCTCTTATCAATTTTGAAAGACTAAGGGAATAGTGTACAGGTTAGAAAGAGTCGTAAGCAATGTACTTTTGTGCATATACATCACTTTCGACTGGGGGGGCTTGATAATGTACCTTCCGATCAGGTCAAAGGACCCCCCTTCGGTCCTGCTCGTAACCTACATAATCGAAAGCTCTGCCTAGCCTCCTAAAACTTCCAATGGCATAAAACTAATCACCAGTGATCTAGTTACCAAGTGGGAATTCGCCAGTCGAAGGATTAAGCCCTTCGGGGTATCCTTCGATAAGTTGTAAGGACGGAACAATGTCAAGTCCAAGCAATGATAAGACCAAGTCTTACCCACGTCTCCTCTTCCTCCTTAGCTCCCCCGCTAAACCAGGAGGACTGGGACACTAAACCCTAGCGGTTGTCACAAATCATGGGACGCCCCCATGATCTCCTAAAAATGTGCAAACACTCNATGGCGTAAAACTAATCATCAGTGATCTAGTTACCAAGTGGGAATTCGCCAGTCGAAGGATTAAGCCCTTCGGGGTATCCTTCGATAAGTTGTAAGGACGGAACAATGCCAAGTCCAAGCAATGATAAGACCAAGTCTTACCCACGTCTCCTCTTCCTCCTTAGCTCCCCCGCTAAACCAGGAGGAGTGGGATACTAAACCCTAGCGGTTGCCACCAATCATGGGACGCCCCCATGATCTCCTAAAAACGTGCAAGCACTCTCCAAGCTATTTTTCTCCCCTATAAATAGTCTTGGACAAGTCACAAGTCTGGTATGCAATCTCCACTAATCTACTTTACTACATTTTCACTAAACTTTTCATACCGAATACTTATTCACACGCCGGAGGTGGTTCGCAGGGCCCAACCCCTGCGCAATCACTTAACGTAATGTCTTCGTATTTCTTATTTCAGGTTATGCACAAGCTTGGCGCAACCACAACATCCCCTATATCATTCGATCACCATCGTAGGTCTGGTCGTGCAATTTATTGTACAATCAAGTAGCATAAAATTAAGGTAGGTGACTTGTATAAGAAGTGTTTTTTAGGGTTAGGATTTATTAAGTGATTGGCTTTTATTAATTGTTTGTGTTGGACTCAAAAATTGGACTGATACAAATTTCTTTTAGCCTAATAGGCGTACAAGGAGGCTAAAGAAAAAGACCAGACGACTATATTTAATGTTATGAATGAAGTATTAGCATGTTTAATGAATGAAATTGTTGAGGGTAGAATTTGTAAATAGTAATTTTTAAAAAAGGGTGGGTCCCAAAAGGTGGTGTAATTTGGTGTTATGATAAAGGGTGATTTTTTGGTGTTATGTTATTTGGTGTTGAAATGATTTAGCGCTGACGTGACGGAGTTTTTGCCTTTTTGGAGTTAACTCAAGTTATGATTCCTAGCCCTCTTAGAGCATGGGGTACTATTGCATGCCAATTTCTCCTTTTCAGTGTCAACTCAGCGCCACCTCATCATTACCACTTAACACTCACATACCAAAACACTGCTTCACTCATAACATATGATGAGACGAAAAGTGTACCCGTTTTAAAAAGTCATTTAAGCCCTAATTCGAGTAAATATGATCAAATATTGCCCTAAATCGTTCCTTTTGTCATTTTAGGTACTTTTGAGAAGAATTCTGGAAAACATGCATATTTGGACGTTTTTTGAGCATAAAAGTGAAGAAAACGACAAAGTCTCAAAAGAAGCTGAATTTCCTACCTGACGGCGTCAAAGTCACAAGGTGACGCCGTCAGCAAACGTTGACAAAGGAGTGAAAATACTTTACACTTGACGGGCCAGAAAGATTTTGCAACATTTACACCTGACGCCGTCAGGTGTTACAAGATGTAGGCCGTCAGGTTATAAGCTAAAGAGTGACGGCCCAGAAGGATTTAGAGGGTGACGGCGTCAGAAGTAGATCTAGGTCATCCGAGAACCCTAGTGGCGGCGAGCTGACGGCGTCAGACTCTATAACCTGACGCCGTCAGAATGTAAAATCTATATATATTTTCCTAATTTTCATTCATTAGTGTGGAACTTTGTGGGGAACTTTTGGGATAAACCCTAAGACGATTTTAGCTGTATTTTCAAGGGTTTTTCACCCTTGAATCCTTCATGTTCAATTAAACATAAGTCCTCACTTACATTAATCAATATGTCTATGTGTTGGTTAATCATATCTTATGCTTGTCTTTCAATTAACATGCTAGGCTAGATTTTTCTTGTGTTTGCTTAGATCTAATGAAACCTAACTATTAATTATTGGTTGATTGGTGTGTTATTACTTTGTTGGGATGAATGTTTCATCAATGTTAGGCTTAAGAAAACTGGCAATACTCCTATATGGTAACACGCTTGAACGTCTTAAGAAACATGTAACTACGGCATACTAGGTTATTAAGGTAGTATTTAACGCATGAGCCACTGTTTACAATCCCTATGATTATGTGTACGCATGATTGTAGGAGGAGATAAGAGCTCATAGAATTGGGGAGATATGTATGCCAC
>LBNU01015076.1:34333-45075 GCA_014162995.1 Artemisia annua | reverse complement strand
GATGTAACTCATATATAACTTCAGGTGAACTGATTTCTAGTAAACAACTTCTCATTCACAAACCGTTAAAGGAACAAATATTGCAGTCATGGTAATATGCCTAATTCCTCTACCTCCTACAGTACCTCAAAAATCTAACAGTAACTGAGGAAGTATCCTTTCCAGATGCGTCGCTTCAATCTTGCTCCCACCTTCCGCTTCAGCAATAGTCGCAGCTCGTTGGACTGCTTCTGCATTGCCAAAAACGTATCTTCATTAATTAAACAACAAACATACATCCATCCTACGAAAACATTGCACATAGGCAGTTTTCTTTCTACTGATAATCACTACAAGCTACCTGTAACAAAGAGCCTAAGTAGTTCACAACTCAGCTTCAAAGCATTTGAATTAGCTGCACCAACAATACATCGTTATGAAAAATTGCAGAAATTACAGAAACAAAATAGGCAAACTAGACAAAGCTAAACAACGAAATCCAACTTAGTTATAGATTATCCCTTATATTGCTGATGTTATAAATTTGCATTATCCTAACTTCGCATTCCCTTGCTGACACTCGGCATAGTTATGAATTCACATTACTTAGTTTGCAGAGTTGATAAATTGTTTTAGGTTGTTATTTCAGTTAGTAAGGAGCCTAATATGCGCTATAACTACAAGACTCAATCTCGATTGTATGCATATGCATGAAAAACAATAAAAGTTGACTATCAGAACACATTACAATTTACAAATACGTCAAGATAAATCATTTTTAACCTAGAACATCAACTTTTTTCTCGAAACTCAAAAACTTAAACCAAAAATTATTACCATTCAAACGTTAAATCTATATAATCAATTTAACTCAAAAACGCGCCTTACCAGAAGTCGGTCGGTTTCTCTTCGACGTTCCTGCTCGTTCCTGCATCACACAATCACACACACCTAATTTACACAAATCAACAAATACATTTAACCTAAAAAATTTATAAACAACTTTTTTTACACAAATAAAACACTAATTTAACAAACCTAACGATATCGAAAACTAATTTATAAATAATAAAAGTAATGAAATGCGTTTTATAAATTACCTCTGGTTTAGAATATTCAGCGTCTTCATTCTTCTCACGCTCTGTAAAAAAAATAAAAATAAAAAATAATAATAATAATAATAATAATAATAAAGTAGATCAGTAAATAAATAAAAAATTAACTATGTGTGAAATAGGTTACCGATTGCTTTTCTGCTCCAGATGATTTTGAAAATAGCGTAAACCAAATCCTGTTGAAATGAAATGAAATGAAAATTAATTAAAATTTGTGTTGAAGATTGATTGATGAAGTTAGTTAGGGTTTGTACCTGATCAAAGCTGTTGTTGTTGTTCTCCATTGTTTGCTGCTAGCGTGAAGGATTTTGAATGAAAAATGATGAAATGATTTTGGGTATTTAAAACAAGGTATGAATGGTGGTGGTTATTAAGATTTTAATTTGAGTAAAGGAACATCAAGGGGTGGTGGCGCAGTTGGCTAGCGCGTAGGTCTCATAGCTAATATCGAGTAATCCTGAGGTCGAGAGTTCGAGCCTCTCTCACCCCATAATCTTTTTACTTTCTTTTGGCAAAAACAAACTTCTTAACACTAAATTATTGAGAAATTATATTTGTTTTTTGAAAAAATAAACTACTTAAAAATTAAGATCTGTTTGACAGACATAACTTATTTGAAATTATGAAAAAATATTTTTCCATAATATCTGAAAAGTGAAAATCAAATGCTTCTTATGTAACTTATAAAAATAATATATTTTCATCATTTCTCTCTTCATCTTCAGCTCCATCTACATCTACATCTCCATCTCCAATTCTAGCAATAATTATTTTGTCAAATATATAATAAAACATATACGCAATAGTTATTTTTGTCAAACATATAATAAAACAAATTGTCATACAGCAGTGCACCACTACTGACTTCATTAATGATCGTGGATGATAAAGCTAGATGTAACACCCCGCCTTTGCCTCATGGCTTTTCTTTGGCGACCATGTGAAAACTTTCTGAGGGTCATATAACATGATATTACCCTCACCCGAGCACTTAACTGCATAATTCTCATGTGATATATCCACAATTAGACTCAAGACGCAATGTGGTGGATGTTATCTTATCAGCCTAACATCTTTCTAGGTCACACAACTAATGTAGGATTTGCCTATTCATTTGATGACGGATTATGCAAGTGAATAGATAATATGTAATACGATCACATATCACAAACCATATTATTTTAAGTTAGATTGTTTTCTGATAATATACTTTTGATTATAATATTAGACACATTAGCTTCTTAAACTCTTTCAAATAATGAATAATTGTTTGCTAAATAAACAACACGGCTCAGAGTGTTTCAAATGGCTTTTTTAAAACAAAATGCTCATCTTGATCCGAAACTATTTTTTATCTTTATTTGATCCGCCTAATTTGTTAATTGTTCGCCCTCCTTAGTAGTGAAGATTTTCTTGGACATGTTGTAACAGAGAACTTTTTTGTTCTGGCTGCCCTTGGCACATAAGAAAATAAGAAATGTTTGATCAGTGGATTAGACTAAATATCTTCTGCTCGACCCTGACTCAATTTGTTCAGGTCAATGAGTCACCTTCAAATCATCTTCAATCTATCTAGCTAGTTGAATCCACAAACAAACATATACTAGTATCATATGTATGGCTTTATAAGCACATATATGATAACTCAGTAGTTATAATCATTATAAGATTGCCTTAGGCTCAAAATGAGGATGCTTGGTTGATTGACATATGACCCATCTTCTCCAAGAAAATGCATTTTTTAGTACTTATATTCTTAAGCAGTCAAAATTTTGAATTACTAGTACCGTCTAATTTGCTATTGAGTTTTTCTAACATGTGTCATTAAGCACCTGTTAAGTTATATTTATTGAACATGAACTTTCTTTTTATATCAGAAAATGCATTTATTTTTCATAAAATATAGTTACTCCTATAAGTTATCATAATTAAATGTAAATTTGAATTTGATAATCTTCGACTTTACTTTTATATAATATTCAAACGTGTGTTTTCGGAGCACATATTTTGTCGCAAAATTCACCACCAACCAGGTGGATTATTGACATATACTCGTACTAAAAATAGAAAATGGAACAAGATAAAAAGAAAGATGAAAGTTGATACTAAAAACAAAAGAAAAAACAAGATAAGTTTTCATATACAAAAGTGGTCCAACTGACCATCAAATAGGTATAGATATCAAATTTTTGCCATTTTACTTTCATCTTATTACAGCATAATAAGAACAAAAGGTGCGGTTACGAGTTTTCATTATTTGGTTTTATCGGTATCAACATTAAGACCTACACGTGAAAAATGAAGACAAGACAAAAGTGAAAGTTACAAGTCTTCGTTATATAATGTTACTCGATAGAGAAGTTATATTACGGGTTATAGTTAAACTATGTTAGTACCCGCAGACACTTTTGTTACTGTAAGGACTCAGGGCCGGCTTTGAGGGTGTGCAAGGTGAGCGACCGCTCAGGGCCCCAAAATTTTTAGGGGCCACAAAATTTGTCTCGTTAATAATTATATGTGTGTGTAAACATATTCTTTACGAAGAAAAAGATATTTAGAAGAGAAAATATCTTAAATGAGCAATATGTTAGAACGTTTAAATAATTAATTGCATTATATCTTATAAATGGTAACACTTTATTTATAACATTTTTCTCGAAAAGCCTCATTATGTAATTTCGTACAGGGCCCTCAAAAATTTTATCAAATCATGGGACGGCCCAGTAAGGTCATATGAATAATTCATTTGACAAACATGTTTACAAGCGTAAATGATCTAATTATGTGAATAGAGTAATTTGTGAGGTTGTAAGCACTACTCGCCGTTTATGCAACAACATATGTTATAACTAACTCTTTCTAAAAGAACACACACAAACCCACATCAGATTCACAGTTGATGTTATGTTATCGAGCCAACGAGCCATACAAAGTCGCACAAGGAATAATCATGAATAAATTGGTTTTCTTGTATAAAAATGTGGTGTTTGAATACATAGTATAGATTAACAGTTTAACACCTTCATTCCTGAATTGGGTCAAACACTTGTTAGTTATTTTAGTGTATTTCATCCTGAATTTCTTGTGCTAAACATGATTTTGGTAGATAGTCACATTTGTTGTTATGGCCAAACTAAGATTAGGTAAACTTAGTTACATATCCTTGTGTGGTTCAGAAGATGACTTGTTTCAATTCGGTTTACAAACATCTTTTAGCATGTTAAGCTAACATAATGTGGCATTTATTATTCTTAGGGAACATGCTTTTGATAAACGATAACTTATCACATCTAATGTTTCTACTATGTCTTTCATATGTTTGTATACCATTAATTAGCAGATGTGGTTATCTCGAAGCCTTCTTGTGCCTCAACAATCTCATTCGCTTTCTATCTAATTTCATGAAAAAATATGATGTCTATTAGAGAATAAGTTGGCCCAAACCCGACTTGTGGGTTGGGTCCATTAGGGTTTCTTTATGTCTTGTAATCTATAAATAGTGATGAATAATAAAGGATTACCTACGGGGTTTACAATGTTCAACAATGTCAACGTATTATAAATTGCAGAGAAAGAAGATATATACTTAGATTTTGTCAAACATCGTTTTGTTATTGCTAAGACGATTAAATGACGTTTACTTGTGAATTAGTCTATGTTGCAAGATATATACTTACATTTTGTCAAACAAGTTTTATCATTATAAGTCTGTTGCAATGGTGGTGAGATCAAACTTCGTGAATTAGTCGGTTAAAAAAATTATAACTTAAAAAGACTAAACATGCTAAAAGTAGCTAAGTAACAAAATGAATTAACAAATGTAAGACTCCTCTCAGCAGTCTTAATACTTCATTTTTCACCTCCAATGATCACCACTCTCTCACCTTTCCTTAAAATACCAACTTTTATACAAACATACATAACTAAATACCTCACACATACACACTCACAAACCAAATAACTAATAATAAAAACATTTAAAGGTACCCACTTTGCACGAAATCCTATTTGATGAGAGCCTCACTGTTCGTCCATGTTTTTGGCTTGGGTCACACAGCACACAAACACCACCTAATGATACGTCACGCGTGAGATGGTCAAAAAATTGCTCATCACGCTCTTGCTGGGAGCACTATATAAGGCTGAAAGTAGTGGTAGTGACTCACTCACCGCCACCTCAGTTTTCTCTCTCCTCTCACTCCCACTCACTCTCACTCACCAGTCACCATATATCATTTTTGATCACCATCACTCATCTTTATAAAAACATACCCCACTAAATAGCCCACTCACACTCACAAACCAAATATTTAATTATAAAACATCCACTATGGTCCCACTTTTTCACCTCTCTCACTGTGGTGAGTAACTCACCAAACGAATAATCTTTTAGAGCATGACCAATGCCCCAGTTGGTCCTATACATGTGACCCTCTATCAGAAAACGAATTTTTGATCGTGAGTGGAACATCCGTTTTGAGAGTCACCACGGTGAGTGGGTCATGTTACGATCCCACATCGGTCAAGTATGGGATTGGTTGATGGTTTATAATGTCAAGGTGTCCCCTCCTCTTACAAGCTAGCTTTTTCAGTGAGTTCTACACTTGGACTTATGAACATCGATACGAGCCTAGTATGGGATAGGTTCATATCAATTGGTATCAAGAGCCAGCCCTACCGTTCGAGGGTCCAACATTCGGAGTGGTGGCATGTGGAGTGGTGGCTTGGACCCGAAAGAAGGGTGCCAACCGTGACCAACAAAGCCGTGACTAACATAGCCGTGACCAATGAGCTCGGAGTGGTGGCTTGGACCCAAAGAGGGGTGCCAACCGTGACCAACATAGCCGTGACCAACGAGGACGTTGGTTCTTCAAAGGGTGGGGTACTGTTACGATCCCACATCGGCCAAGTATGGGATTGGTTGATGGTTTATAATGCCAAGGTGTCCCCTCCTCTTACAAGCTAGCCTTTTGAGTGAGTTATACATTTGGACTTATAAACATCTATACGAGCCTAATATGAGATAGGTTCATATCAGGTCACTCACTCCCCAACTCACTACCACTACCTCCTAATAGCATTGAGATTATCTCACATCTAAAGTGTGTCATTAACCATTCGTTGTCATTTGTCAATGGGTGGTCCGAGATAAACCTATAGTTTTAGAAACAGCATAAGTTTAGGCCCAATTCTATGATATGTCTGCCACATGGTTTCATGTTGGGTGTCAATTCCTCGTAAAAGATAGAATTCGACAATGTTTGGTCATTTATCCCACTAGCATATATGTCCTCTCGTTTTTATGTTATCCTACTCCGTACCTTTTTGTAGCATTCATATTTTAGGAATTTCTTAAATGTACATATTTATTTCTCTTTCACAAGCGTTCAATGTGAATACATTTACCAAGAAAGGCTACATAAGTGAGTATTCTTTATTTTAAATAAATTTACAAGTATATATGAACTAAGAAATCTTCAAATTTGTTTAATTTTGACCATTTTTTTTTCTTAAAGTTTTACCCCGTTAAATATTATAGAGGACTTGTATAGTTGTATATACAAAAGAGAGTTGCATTTAAGAATAAACCCCCTCTATAAACCAGCAACATGCACTAATTAGTAATTACATGGTCCAACACATTGGAGACATGACAACCAAACTAACTACAAAACTAACAAAAGTGTTTTTTTTTTTTTTTTTTTTTTTTTTTTTTTTTTTTTTTTTTTTGGTTATAAAACTTGATGTCTTGCATTAACTTGTGTGTGTGTGTTACGTTTTGATACAAATAAAAGGTGATTTAAATTGAAGCCCAAGAGTTACATAGAAATAGCTATGAGCAAAGTAGCCGGAAAAAAAATGTTCGATAACGTAATTGTAATTGTAATCATAATGTATAAAACAACTCATAAATGTTAATCGCTCTTAAATGCTACTACTTCATGGAGCTTTAGAAAAGAAGCATTCCGAAAAAATGATAAAACTATTTGTTGCTTGTCAAATGAGCATTAAAATTTACAACGCTCAACACTCGTCGCTCCTAAATATTCCTAAACGCTCTGCGTCAAACACACCCATAATTTACTCCGAAATAAATTCTCATACACAAGCTTCATGGTCAAGTTATATTATAAAGCAAAAATTATGAGTAACAAAAAGGGCTGAGTGAAGTGAAAAGTTAAAACATACTTTGCCCTTTGCCCTTTGTTTGCATTTCCTGTATAATAAGTATTGAAGTTATCAAAACAAAAGAAAATTATTATTGAGGGTCATGAGAAAGTATTGTATTTGCGACACACTTATAATGGGATGCTCACTCTTCCAGATGACTCATACATAATGTAGTAAATCATTATGCCCATAAGGCGTGCTAATTACCACTTTGTATATTTACCTTTATTACATAGAAATATTATATTTGATCTTTAAATTATAGTTTACTTAACACACACCCGCACTTTTTCTGTGCTTTCCGTTTGTCGAATTAATGCCATTCAACATTATTTGATTTAAGATGATAAAACCACCATAAAGACATATCTTAAAACAATAAATTGATCATCAGTAAACTTGGTATACATTAAAGTCCTTAATAGAGTCAAACTGAAAAAATCATGTTACTACTGTATTGGTCTTTAAATAGGTCTAAAATATTTTGAAAAGGTTTATAAATTTGTGAACTATAGTAGAAATAGATTTATAATATGAAAAGGTCTAAGAACTAGGAGACGTCTAAACTATTTTCTAATTTCTTTTTGATTTTTCTTTTTGAAAATGTTAGTTGTGTTTTATGATATGAAAAAATTTATGAATGAGTTTATTAATAGTAGAAATAGGTTTATAATATGAAAAAGCTTATAACTTGATGATGCATTAATTGTATACACCTTTTTAAAAGTTTATCATAGTTGATGTCCTAAAACACATTTAAAAAGGACTATAAAAAATGGTGTTTGCATGGAATGAAGATCTTGTTTGTTTTGTTATTCATCATTTGGTATCCGACATATAAAGAGACCAAATTATTATAAATATTAAGAAAGTGCAAATAAAACCATCAACCTTATAAAATATTCTATAACGAATAATATAATTGAAACTAACAAATAACAACAAGATGATATATTACATGTTTTTGTCTGACGTTATATGAGCGTACTTACTAGTTAATCAATCAAAAAATTGCGAGTTCAAGTTTGGTTGAGCAGATTTGTGATAATGTGTGAGTTACATATATGTGTGAGAAATTGTTTTTTTCAAGAGAATTACATGTTTTTAGATACTTTTTATTTGATTAATTTAATAAAAAACAAGTTTATGAAGAACCAGTACAAAATAAAGACAAACAAAAAAATTATGTAAGGACCTAGAATACAAATACAAAATAAATAAATAAAAGAAAATTAGAACTACTTGATTAAAATAACTCACTAAGATTTTACTTTTATAATGCAAGTAATCTTTTAAACACGGATGGATTCATTTTCTAGATTAATATTGTTTGTTTGCATACAAGTTGCAAACTTTAATTCACATTAATATCCATGTGTATGTAAAGCTAAAATGGCTAGTAGTCGTTTGTTTAACTTAAAAATTCCTCTATTAACTTTGGAAAATTCCCAACCTCATTGGCTAGGCGCTATGAATTATTTTTACTCACTTTTACGACATATAAGTCAACAAAATGACACTTCAAAGAAAGTCAATTTACGTAGATTAGTTTTGTGCTTATGTCAAAATTTAAAAGTTAGTTACTTTTTAGCGCATAAATAATTACACATTCTACTTCCTTTTTAACCAAAAAGATATCTCATGGTAATAGAATTATGGTTCTACTTTCCCTTTAAAAAAATAAATTTTGCATTCGAACACGAGTTATAAGTTATAACCCAACAAATGTGGCATAATGGCACTAGACAACTAGGTGTGTAGTAAAATTTACCCTTTTAATTTAACTCGAGGGTTTTTTGTTTTTTCAAGTTTTGTGTCATATTGAAATCGTGTTTGAGAATTAAAAATACATATTTTATTTTGCCATAAACCCTTTAAATCTCAACAAAGTTATGTTGCGATAAACTTTATTATGCATTTTCAAAATGTGACGAAATAATTTAATTGTTTAGATTTAAACATAACCATGTGCATATTATATATACTTAACTTTCCAAATTAAAAGGAATGATATCGCGGCCAAAAAATAATGTACGGAACAAGGAGATATATTAACCGCTAAATCATACCCACCTTCGTTTAGAAAATTAATTTCACTTTTTGAACTTATATATTCATTCTTCATCAACTTTTGTACTTATTAGGTGTTAAAATATTACTAGAGTGTAAATAAACTTAAATCAATAACTAATTCGTACTACATTGTCATATGCGTATTAAAAATATGTGAAAGGGAAGTGATTGGCACACTCACATTTTTTATTTGGACACTCAATTGTACAATCAGTTAAAGCACACAGTAAATACTATACAAGTATGTAATGCATAAAAAAGAGTGTCTCAATCAAAATGGTGAGTGTGCAAATCATTTCCCTATGTGAAACCATACTATGAAAAAAGTAAGTTAATTCAAGTATTATGATAAAAGTTCTCTTGACCCAGCGGTATCATAACTAAAAAGTTACGGGTTCATGTCTCGTTAGAAATATATGTGAGATCTGTGGTGTAAATTGTAATTGATTACCGTTCGAAGAAAATAAAAAAATTCAAGTCTAGTTATTATGGGGAATAGAAAGTTTATCAAAAACTTTACATAACATGCAAATAATTTTTAAACTCATCAACACATGTAATACATACTCCGTAATAAAAGTTATGCTTGTTAAAGACAAAAGAAAGAGCTTGTTCAAAAAATCAACATTGCTTTAATACGGGAATAAGACAAACACAACAACAAAATGTAAAAAAGACAAACGTAGTTTAGTTATCAAAATAATTAAAAGGACACATTATATAAATTAACAAAATAATTATTGTCACTTTTGGCTTTAGGTAATTTACTTTTATGCAGAATAAAAACCTTTTCTGGAATATCTCTCAAAAAAAGCAAATTAGTTCCTCGGATAACTTATTGTGAACTTATTTTTTTTCTTAATCAAGGGAATGTTGTGTGTAAAGATCAAACTTATACGAGCCTATATGATGCACTACAACCAAAGTTAATTGCTTTTACTTTAAATGAGTTATTAAAAAACAAGTATACATATTCAAATACTAGTTATAATACCCGTGCACGCACGGGGTTTTTCCAGAAAAATTTATTATATAGTTATCATTTAAAAACATAAAATCTTATGTATATTTTAAAAAGTTAGAGCATCAACATGTGTGAAAGTAAGAAAAATAGTTAGCAGAAATTGTAAATATAACCGTGACATCGACCTTGTATTGGATTCTTGAGCGTGTCTTCTTATAATGTTATTGTGCCAAAGGTTCTTTGATCACATGAGATTACACATAAATCAAATTATTTTAAAATTTTTGTTTAATATATGGATATATATGAATTTACCCGTGAAAATTATGATATAAGTACAACTAATAAGTATGCATGAGTTTTTCATTATATATTAATATCAATTAATATTTTGTAAAAATTTTATTGGATGAAAGATTTAACTTTGTTTAGCTGACATA
>LBNU01015076.1:6575-34052 GCA_014162995.1 Artemisia annua | reverse complement strand
AAGGAAAATTTTCAAACAAAAGTTTCTTGGAATATTAGATATAAATTCTATACACATACATAACAACACTTCCTAACTTGTACATACTCTAAACCATAGGTGTCTAAATATAACATCCCATGGTTTCCAAAGAGTGACAGGCAGAGGTTGTACTTGGGAACAACATAGTCAAAATCAAAAAGCTTCAATAGTTAAAAGTAGAAAAATAAAAATAAAACTACTCCGTAAATAGTGGAGGGAAACCATTAAAATAAGAATATAAAAATCCTAATAAAATCCCCCAATCATGGTCCATAATTTTTGCTATTTCAAGGCAAATTAACCACAGACCAGGTAAATATATCTGAAATCAACAACGAGAGCCCCTTTTGCAAACAAGGGCTCCCGCATTGGTCGTGAGAGCAGACACGATTGACGAGGGTCTGGCTCCTAGACTCGATGCCCTTGCATAGCTAGACGAAGCACCGGCACCCGAAGGTGTGAAAAATGCACCATTCAACATCAAGTCCCCTTCACTCCTCCAATTCCAACCTTTCCATTGGCTCTCCGGGGCATCTTCATGTTTCGTAACCTACATCAAGACCAACTTTTAGCACAAAATTTATCTAGACAAAAGTTTTATAAAGAATGGTTGGTAAGTAACACACATATAACTAACTTTTAGACTAAAAGAATTAGATTCTCGAAATCTTTGTTACCTCTTTGCTAAATCTTCTATCGGGTGCAAGAAATCTATTCCCTTGGCTATTGATGGTTGGGTTTGCACTCCCTCCAATTGCATACATCTCCCAATGAGTGTAGTCATTATTAACCACATGAAAGTACCCATGTCTACATCTGAAATTAAATACAGCAAAACATCAAATACATATCAAAATCAACATCCATATTTGTTGCACAAAATTTCAAAAATTAAAAAAGCAAATTCACATGAAAATACCTAGACATAGTATATATGTCAAGATAGATACGAAAATCGAAAAAGATCTAGATTTGACCATGACCCTTTTGACCCAAAAATGTGTCGGTAACTTTATGATACAAAAAAAGACATAAACCAATAAACCAATTTATTACCTTGGCATTCTTTGGACCAACCCTTCACCAAAATGATTAAATGCAATTGTGACTTGCATGTTCTTGTCTTTCTCATAAGAATCACTATGGCCTAAAAGCATAACTTTATCATGGTGGGTCATATAGTTGTTCGATATCGTAATGGCAGTGGACCCCATGATCGCATCGATCAGTCCATCTGCACAGTTCGATAACGAACAATGATCGACCCACACATGACTTCCTCCAAATATCGAGACACCATCCCCATCGGAAATTGTTCTCCAACCAAAATGATGTGGGGAGCTTCGTACCATTGCATTACCACTTTGCTTACAATCATGGATATTGATTCCATGTATAATAATGTTGGTCACGTATTGTATAGTAATGCATGAACCACCAGCTATATGAACACTAGCACCACGACCATCTATAGTTTTGAAACTATTCATTATAAGTTCTTGTTTTAGTTTAATTACCATGTCGCGCTGGAAAATAATCCAGAGCGGCTCATCCTGGATGACGGCGTACCGTAAAGTCCCAGGCTTGGGATTTACGGCATCGTTGTCACTAGAATCAGTAACAACATAAATTTTTCCATCTCTACCACCCACAGCACCTTTTCCAAACCCAATGGCACAGTCTGCCAGACGCTGGCGGTTTTTCTCCCAGTTCGGGTCACACCGCCAGCAGTCGTCAATTGGGTTTCCTGTCCCGCAAGACAGAAAACCCAAATTTCGCCTTGTATCATTTAAACTCCTACACAAAACAAAAGAAAAAATAAAGTTAGCTCATCTCTTAAATAATGTGACACAATGACATTATAAAAGTTGTTTCTAGCAAATGTACCTTTGTACTTGTTGTACTGTGTGTTCTGGACCTTCTGGTTGCTGTATTGTGTTTGAGCAAATGATAGTAGGGATGAAGAGAGATAAGAATGTGACACAAAGAAACAAAGGTGCCATGGTTAAGTGTGTGTGTTTTTGTGGGGTTATGTGTGAGTGTGTGTGTTTTGTTGGTGTGATTATGGGATTGGAAGAAGTGAGATATATAAAGAAAAAAAGTGCGTAAGTAATGGCGTGATTAACTGAATTTACGGGAGAATCCTTCATGTTTTTTCACTTTAGCTCATGGTAGGTTTTGGTCGTTAAATCTTTGTCATTATTCAATTCTCTCACACAATCTTTGTATCTCTCTCACACAGTCACACACTACTGTTTTAGGTTAGTTTTTTTATATTATATTGTTTTCTAACATATTCCTTAACACACACACATGTGGCTTCAACATATAAATTAGTGAGTACATGTTTTGCATATTTAAGAACCATCTTTTTTACTTGCTCTCTATTAATATATAAACACATACATATACATGTGAGTATTTGTTTAATGTTCAATAGTATTTATAGTTGTAATTATTCGTATTATAGCTCATATACACGCTTATGTAAAGTGTAAACATATGCTTCTACATATTTTAGTTGCATGTTTTGCATGTCTGAGTATTCTTTTACATACATGTGAGGGACTTTTAAAAAAATATTTAGTACTAGTTTTAATTATAGTTATACACATTTATGTCAACACATGCTTAAAAATAAATTACTTGCATGTTTTTCATGTTTAAGTTCCTTTTATAAGCTTTAAATATTATTTCTTTTATATTGTTCTATTTCTAGATGTAAACACATACAAATAGACATACATGTGATTGTATACTCTGTAAGTACTCAATGACATTTATAAGTTTAGGATTGTGTTAACCATACCCCCGGGGGGAATATTCTTTTTGTCCCCTCTCTGTATCTCTTTTATTTCAGTACAACACAGTTTTTTGTCAGTTTCTGTTCCGTATTTTTGACAGTTTTAAGCGTTTGACATATTAAACTTTATATTTTCTGTTCCGCACTTTCAGGTTTATAGTTTTTTTATATTAGCAAAATTATAAAAATNTAAATATCACTTTAAGGATTTATGTTGTAGTACTCAGTGTCTCACGTAGTTGAGAATAGGCCAAGAAACTTTATGCACATGATACTTTTAGTATAGGTTCTTAGTAGTATAGTACAAGATTAAGTCATAAGTTTGGGTTATATACTTTATTCTCGAGTTTGTTATATTGTATTTCTCCATTAGTGGTTACTGCTGTTTAGTCGTTGAATTGATAAAGGGGGTTATGAATAGAGATTAATTTGAGAGAATTGTAAATAGAGTATTTATCGACATCTTCTCACGGGGTAGTGCTTATGCATACACAGGCTTTTACGATGCTTCTAGTTGATCTAGTTATAGGATCTACACAACTTTATGATGATTTCTAAGATCGTAACCATCATGGGGGGGGGGGTTGTGGGGATAAAGGGCCCCATAAGTTTATTCAATTGTACTCAATGACATTTGTAACTGTATTCAATTATGGGATAATTATTGTATCTAACTTGACACGTTTTGCAATTTTGAATAGTTTATTTTTTTAATTTATTTATTTATTTATTTTTTTTTGCAAATTCGTGTAGCCTACTTTTTAATTACGTTTATTTCATGTACTCGGTGACCTCCTTAGCAGGTTAGGTTAATTTACACATTATACTTTTTTTTTTTTTCATGTCACTAAATAATTTATACATTCTACATTATTTTTTTAGTTTCGTTTAGTCTACTTTATAAACTCATTCCGGAAACACCCTTTTCACCTTTACCCTCACCTTCACCCTCTTCACCACCATAGCAGCCACCACCATCCTTCACCTGCTGCCACCACCATGGCATCCACCACCACCCTTCACTTGTTGCCATCACACCGACCCATTTACACCCCACCTTTATCAAACCCGAAACAATAACAACAAAATCTCCTTCGTCATGACGTCATTTACCACCACCTTCATCATTGTTCGCCGAAAAAACGACTTCAACCAATCTTCATTGGTTTTATGGCTCGGATTTCGTCATACAGTATAAGGTGGTACTGATTTGCGAAAAAACGTCGTTTGCGGTTATACTTCGCCGGAAAAACGACTTCAACCAATCTTCATCATCCTACACCAAAAAACGACTTCAGACAAAAAAAAATGTCATCAACCACTACCATGTGACTGATTTACGGTCATACAGTATAAGCATGTGCTCTTTGCTTGTTACCAAATTGAGATATTAACCTAATCAAACATACACATTCAAGATATGAAAAGTTAGATGAATTTAGCTAAAACTGTAAAATGTGACAAGTTAGATAATCCAAGTAATTATCCTATCAATTATTATTTGAATATTGTTCGTGACTATATATTCATGTCTATTTTATAACATGTGTCATAAATACAAATGTTGACCCTACTTTTCTTTTAACAAGATTTACTATTGGCTTGTCAAATGAGGACTTAAATTGATAAAAGAGAACAACTGAAACTTAATTGATACATTGTTACAAAGGGCAAAGATCCTCTCAAGTTTAGTTTAAGGCAAGTGATTTGCACACTCATCAAATTTATTGGGTCACTCTTTTCTAGCTTCAATAAATTGTACAAAACTTATATTGTGCATTATCTGCTTATACTATGGAGTGTGCGGATCAATAAATGGAGTGTACGGATTAATTCCCTTAGTTTAAACATGAGATGTCATGTTCTATATATTGTGAGAAGTGAAAAATGAAGTAGGCCCTTAGTTTTGATTAAAAGAAAAATATGTATTAATTTATCTTGTATGTGATTGGTGAACATTACCTATCATGTTGAAGGTAACTTTAGAATATCTTAATCCGTTACAAAGATTTCCTTTGAAATTATTGTGACATAAGGGAATAGAAATTCGGTTTCATCAAATGCAACTTTAGATTCTTACATGTGAAAGTTCATTCATATAGAATCCAGTAATAAAATAGTCACACAACAGTGGTTCAGAGTCTACAACATGAATTAATATGTAGGAGTATGTTATTGTGATGTGACACGGGACTATTGATTTGTACGTTTATTTTTCTAAGTAGGATGTCGAGTTTGAAAAAGCGATCTTCATGGCGCAATGCTAACATGGATTAAGGCAATTAATTTTAAGGGACCGAGAAGCGTACTTTCATGGATAAGTTAGTGAATGCTTGAGGTGAATGAAGTGTGTTTCGAGAGATCGGACTTCATCCGGCTCCGCATGGTGGATTGAGTTTGACTCGCAAGATTGATATCACTCGATCTTAGTTAGCATTTTGACATAAATGATGTAACAACATCGGTAGATGGTGTATAAGAATATATGTTTAATCACAAGTTGTCTAAGGGTAACAATTTTTCGGTTAGAGATAATTAAGTAAAAGTATATGTACAAGATAGAGTTAAGGCTCCTCGTAGTGGTCAAGCGTGAGGGGTGTTTGTGCAAGATGTCCCGCATGAGGCCCACTAAGCGGGTTTGTGTCGTGTGTGATGAAGGGAAAAAAAAGGAGGAAAGGTGAGGCAGCTCACTTCTTGACGTGTCAAATTAGGTATTTTTATTATTTTTTTTATTTAGTTTGTGAGTTTGTATGGGTATTTAGTGGGGTATATTTATATAAAGTGAGTATTGTAGTGAAAGGTAGGGGTGGCAATTTCTGACCCGATACGAAATCCGATCTGAAACCGACACAAAAATTAACAGGTTCGGGTTGAGTCTTAATAGATTCCGAGTCGGTTTTGGGTCGACCCATCTGACCCGTTTATTAAACAGGTCAGGTTCGGGTTGGGAATAAATTAAGTGGGTCGACCCGCCAACCCGTTTAAGATTTTCTTCTTACATTAAAATTTATTTATGTTTTATTATATTGGTTAAATGGGTGAAACGGGTCGACTCATAAACCCGTTTAACCTATTTAACTCGTGTAATGTGCCACCTTTTGTATATAAAATGGGTTAGATGGGTCAACCCGAAACCCGTTTAATCTATTCAACCCATGTAACCTATTTAACCCGCCAACCCCAGTATATATATGGGTTAAATGGGTCAGGTTCGGGTTATGTGTAAACAGGTTAGGGTTGACATAGCTGACTCGATAATTTAAATGGGTCAGGTTCGGATTCAGGTTTTCTGACCCGCCAACCTGTCAACCCGAACCCGCCAACCCGAACCCGACCCGAATTGCCACNTAAATGGGTCAGGTTCGGATTCAGGTTTTCTGACCCGCCAACCTGTCAATCTGGACCCGCCAACCCGAACCCGACCTGAATTGCCACCCCTAGTGAAAGGTAAGGGAGTGGTGACCATTGTGAGTTAAAGGTGAGAGGGAGTCAGATGAGGTGAATGTAAAGAAAAAACTAACGTGACGCTGATATAGATGATGAAGTGGTGTAAACCACTGAGGAAAGTCTAAAGTTATATTTCATAAAAATGAATAAAGCTAAAAGAGTTTTGCATGTTGCATTTAAACAAGTGTTAAAAAAGTACTGTGTGACGAGCTGATCAGAGATAGTTTGCTTTTCATCTTGAAAATCGAAAGCTTACCTTGAATGCGACTATTCGAATAGGTATAAGACATCAGAATTAACTTGTCGTCTCTCATATGATAGTTACTGCCGGCCAGTTAAATAAGTTCCCGTGACACATTGCTAATTTGAGTTTGTTACAAATATGTTTCATCCAATTAAGCTAGAGCTTACATAGTTATACGTGGGTGTGTGTTTAGTGTGGATCTTTTGAGAGCTAGAACTTTTAGTATAATTTGCTTAATATTTAAAAGTGAGAAAGTCTTTTTGATCTTTACATGTTCTGGTTATTATTCTCCCAATCTCCCTTATACACTCTATTCAAGTTAATTTTTGACGACGACATTGCTAATTTTGATTTGTGCCTTTGTTACTTGCTAAAGGTCATCATGGTATTCGACTATAACATGTAAAATCACAACATTGAATGTAAAATCTTATACGAATATGTATAAAAGCATTGGTGTTCGCCATAATTAACCGTCACGAGGCATGCTCGTCTTAAAGCAACCCCATGCTTAAAGAAATTGCAATCTTTGTGCATTGGCTAGGACCATTGGTCCCAACTATTCTCTAACCACTTCGACCTAGTTGTAAAGGATACAGATTTATAGTTCTTAACTAATCTTTGTATCTAATCGACATTGATCATAATTACATACCTAATTGTGGGGTTGGAGGTTGGTTAATAATTGTATCAACAGTCTTAATTGTTCATTCGTGTTAAATTACAACTTCTCAAATTAACGTTAATAAGATGTTGATATCTTTTAAGTTAATTTGTATGGTCGTTTTCATTGAATGTAAAAATAAAGGAAGGCTACAAAAAAGATAACCTTATCTGTCATGCATGTGATGAAGGTAGTGTGATACGTACAATATATGACTTGTTGCTTCAAACAAAAGTAAAGATTTTGTTGATTGTATCCCACTTAAAACACAAATTATGCCATCAATCTTAACCCCTTTTTCATGGACTCCTGCCTCTTTAATTATAGAAAGAGTGAATTGCAAAAATCCGCCCTAAGGTTTAGCCAAATTGCATGTGTTGTCCTTATCTTTTTGAAAGTACAACAATCATCCCTATGAGGAACTTTGGGTTTCATATTCAGTCCTTTGCCGAAAATAGATGACCAAAATACCCTTTGTCTTCTTCCTCTTAGAATTCCACATGAATTTCTATTTTTCTTATACCAAGTTGAAGAACACCAAGAACATAAACACGAATCACGAATCTAAAATTAATTTATCCTTATAATTTATCATCATGTATAAACCATCATATCACAAACAAAATCTATCATCATCTTGAAAACCTAGATCACTTAATTTCAACAACAATAAAAAACCTAAAATCCCGAATCAATTACAAACTCATTGAACCAGTTTTGTGACCAAAGTTATTGTTATGAGCAATCACAAAAGGAATAAAAATTACTTACCACAAAATTTAAAAATTTTGTATATTATAAAAACGTTCGTACATAAAGCAGCGTCTCTTTTGAAAAAGTCAGGATATACACAGAATATGCTAACGTTGATAACCATATTGAGTATAGAAAAATTGCAAACAATATGTCCAGCTATGAGTTTGACAGTGGTTTATTAACGACATATCTTAATAGGTTTGTGGTTAAGATTGGTAATATCGTAATGAAGATTAAAGTCAGAAAAATTTAACTTTATTCGATTAATTAGCATGGGATTTACAAGATCAATTGAATCTTTACTTCAAAACTGGTGCAAAGAGTTTGTAATTTGTATTTAGCTTATTTAAGGTTTGTGATTGTTGTTGAAATTGGGGTTTTTGATGAAATTAAGTGATTTAGGTATTTAAGATGATGATAGATTTTGTTTGTGATTTGGTAGTTTAGAAAATGATGATAAATTATAAGGATCGATTACTTTTGGATTCGTAGTTCGGGTTAATGTTCTTGGTGTTCTTCAACTTCATAAAATTAAAAATAGAAACTCATGTGAAATTTCAAGAGGAAGAAGACAAAGGGTAATTTGGTCATTTATCTTCAACAAATGACTGAATATTAAACTCAAAGTTTTTCACAGGGACGATCGTAGTACTTTCAAAAAGGCAAGGACTAACCTGCAATTTAGCTAAACATCAGAGAAGATTTTTGCAATTTACTATTACAAAAAAGTAAAGGGCAAATGACACAAAAAGGTAATTAATCTTTAAATCATTTCCAATCCAACGCTGTCACTTTTTTAGGGGTATAAAAAGGTGGTCAGCTTATTTTTTTCTTTTTTATTTTTTATTTTTTTTTTTATCAATGTGGGTGTTTTTTTTAAATATCTAACGATCATTTGCTAACTTTTACATTTCAAGTCCACCACTACCACCATCACCAATCACCGCATCCACTATCGTTGCCACCACCAACCTTGCCTACCACGACTACCAAGCACCGCCTCCGCCACCAACCACACTGACTACCGTCGAAAACCACCAACCCCCACCACCACCACCAACAACGGTGGTAGTTGGGTATGGTGGTGGTGGCGGCAGTGACTTAGGTTGGTGTTGATGACGATGTTGGTTAGGGGGCCACAGTGTGCTGACGGCAGTTGTAGCGACGGTGATTGGTGGTGGTGGTCGGCAAGGTTGGCGGTAAAGGTGGTGGTGGTGGGTAGGGTTGGTGGGGCGAAGGTGATTGGTAGTGTTGGTGACGGCATCAGTGGCTTTGAAATGTAAGACTTAACATAAGATCGTTAAATATTTAACAAAAAAAAAATAATAAAAAAAAATAAAAAATAAAAATAAACCCCTTTTTATGCTTAAAAACACTGTGATACTTTGATTGGATATGATCCGCAATTTGATACCCCCTCCGTCCCAAAATATATGTACATAAGTCTTTTTATTCTAACTTTAACCTTAATTATTTTTTTTTAATGTTATATAATAGTTGATGCAAAATATATAAATGAACTTGTGTTTTAAATGCATTTTCATAGGTATACTTTTCATCAAGCATTATATAACACACAAAAAATAATTAAGGTCAAACTAGGAAAGAAAAGACTTTGAAAAATCTAAAATGGACTTATATTTTAGTACGGAAAGAGTACCTTTTTGCGTTATTTAAAATTATTTTGCTATACAATATTTTAGATGTCGTGGATTAAATTAAACTCTAATGGGCGAAAGGTAGAATCACATTAGCATCATTTTGGAAGATGATTTATACACAAGATAAATCACTTCACAAACGTAAAATGCACAACATAGTAATTCGTATAGTCGAGACTTGCTGAGAGTCGCATTATCTTGTCACGTTGAAATATACTGATCGGTAAATGCAAAGCTTTATTAAATTAAACCATATTGATTAAAAAATGTAGTTCTGTTATAGGTTTCATTAATTATGGTTCCATAAAAGATTGTAGTTTGTTATCAACAATGGTGACTGCTCCATACGTTTCAATCAAACAACGATGTATGAAAAACAATGTTAAAATTAATTCAACGATTTGTTTTGAGAAACGTAACCATTTTTTTCAAAGTTCTCCCCTTCGGAACGACCCAATCTTTGCACCTCAAAGTTAGTCCCAAAGTTACTGCCAACAATGTTTGAATATAAATCTCCACTAGTGAATGTTGAACTCTCAATTAAGTCTTGCCAAAATGAACAAAATAGACCTTAATGGTAGTGTTTTTAAAACGAATGTTCTTCTTCACTAATAATCATAAAAGTATTTAAATTACTACGCATGTCTTTATTCGTATGATTTGCCCTCATTTTAACATAATGCAGTGAATAAGGGTATTTTAAATAACGAAAACTTCTAGTATTAAACTACAAAACGTCATGACCGACACTAATTCTGCTTGATTTTCCATAATTTTTATGATTATTCATGAAAGCAAAATATTTGTTTTCTTTCAGGTATTTCCTTATTGGGTCCTCTTGTGTTTCGCTATATAAATCTTACTACCTTGATGTTTATTTATTTATTACCGTTTGTGATTATCAACGTGAAGCTTAGCAATATTATTGTCTTTGGTTGTCTAAACACTTCTCAATCATAATTATTTAATATTGCTAATTATCATATAAGATTGATTATTATGGTGAAACTGTTATACGATTTTCGATTTTTTAATCTAACTCGTTTTACGTCACTAAAATCTTAAGGTGATTTTTTGTAAGATAACGAAATGTTAATTGTCTTATGTCGATAACATTTTTTTTTACCGATAATGGTGACAAAACAAGTAGAATTTTGGGTTTTAGACGTACTAACGGTACTCATTATGCAATTTTTTTGGTACAATAATTGATTAAATGTAGTTTTAGATAACGACATTTTAGACATTTTTTAACATATTGTGTAATTATGATGACCCACTTTCTAGTTAATTAGCCATTTTTTACGCACTTTGTTCTATGCAAATCTGCTAAGTTCATAACATGAATAAACCTTATATAACTGTAGTAACAAGTATGACATGAATACGTGATCATATGCGCGAGACTCTCTCCCTATATTTGAGACTTCTAAAGTAAAACAAATTAAATATGGATCATAATTCATCTGTTGAAGCTTGTTATAAGTACCGGCCAGAAAACATTCTTTACGAAGATAAACCATTACCTCATCACCAACATCAAACAAATTAACATTCAAGGCCGTCTTTTAAGGTGTGCAAGGTGTGTGATCGCTTAGGACCTCACATTTTTAGGGGTCTCAAAATTTGTCCCGTTAATAATTATATGCATCTGTACACATATTTTTCACAAAGAAAAAAATATTTAGATGAGAAAAATATCATAAGTAATATGCTAGAACGTTTAGATAACTATTGCATTATATCTTATAAACGGTGACACTTTCTATATAACATGCCTTCTCGAAATGCCTCATTAGGTAATTTCGTCCAGGGCCCTCAAAATTTTTATAAATTCATGGGATGGCCTTGTTAACATGACTATGCTTGTTTGCCGCAACTTTGTACTTCACAATAGGTTGAGCAATCTTTTCTTAAACTCTTCATGTTTTTTCACGCGTTGCTCGCATTTCCAGCGACCCACATATGACACTAAATATTCGGTTAATTAATGGTCCTTTATCAAAACATTAGTTATAAGATCAGTAGTTAAGTATATACTTATTGATTCATTGATACAAGTTATATGTATACTAGAATCGTAGTGTGGCACAAAATCTAAGATCAAATGAGAAGAAACTCAAAATGAGAAGGATAGTAAATATGTATACACATATTCGGGAAACATCGACTTGAATTAGATTCATCTTTAGTCATTTAGATGCACTCTAATGTATTCTTTAGCTCAAATATTGTTTTGGTACAATAATTGATTAAATGTAGTTTAAGATAACGACATTTTAGACATTTTTTAACATATTGTGTAATTATGATGACCCACTTTCTAGTTGATTAGCCATTTTTTACGCACTTTGTTCTATGCAAATCTGCTAAGTTCATAACATGAATAAACCTTATATAACTGTAGTAACAAGTATGACATGAATACGTGATCATATGCGCGAGACTCTCTCCCTATATTTGAGACTTCTAAAGTAAAACAAATTAAATATGGATCATAATTCATCTGTTGAAGCTTGTTATAAGTACCGGCCAGAAAACATTCTTTACGAAGATAAACCATTACCTCATCACCAACATCAAACAACTTAACATGACTATTATTGTTTGCCGCAACTTTATACTTCACAATAGGTTGAGCAATCTTTTCTTAAACTCTTCATGTTTTTCAGGCGTTGCTCGCATTTCCAGCGACCCACATATGACACTAAATATTCGGTTAATTATTGGTCCTTTATCAAAACATTAGTTATAAGATCAGTAGTTAAGTGTTGGCGTATATGCCGGAGAGTAGCATACCGGACGTAACGATGATGTGCCGGAGGGCACGACAAGCCGGAGGGCATACTGTTGACTGAAAGTCTCAAGTAATTTGACAGACGCACGTGCACCGCCGCCACCGAGTTTTCAGGGATTTTGTCTAGACAAGTGGGCTGACACCTACGCTACAAGGTAGGCTTACCTCAGCACCCATTGGACAAGTGGGCTGACATCCTACCCCACACAGGTACCAAGGTTGGGTAGTATAAATACTCCAACCATATTTATTGCTCACACCTAACACACACTCACGCATTTTTACTCTCATTTAATTCATATACCTTCCGGTCTTACACACACACTTACTCTCACGCCGGAGCTTGGTCCTGGGATAACACCCGGGGCGAGCTAACGTGCGCATTGCCTTGTGCAGATAACCAAGGATCTCGCTAGAAGGAAGGGGAACAGATCTTTACTTCAACATTAAGTATATACTTATTGATTCATTGATACAAGTTATATGTATACTAGAATCGTAGTGTGGCACAAAATCTAAGATCAAATGAGAAGAAACTCAAAATGAGAAGGAAGGTAAATATGTATACACATATTCGGGAAACATCAACTTGAATTAAATTCATCTTTATTCATTTAGATGCACTCTAATGTATTCTTTAGCTCAGAATTAAATACATATATATATTAGATGCATTTCATCAAATTAGGTGAATTATATGTATTATCCGTCATCCAAATGTCAAATGTTGTTCTAGTGCTACTTTGCATCTTTTTCACTTCACAATGATATGAGATGCATCTAAAAGTAATATAAATACATCTAATTCAAATCGATGTATCTCAAATATGTAGTTATAGTTACTTCTCATCCTACTTATTTTGAATTTTTCCTCACTAAATCCCTGCTCGTGTGTCACATTATCATCAACTGCAAGAATAAAATGAAGTAAGGCCACTTATAAGTTATTATATTTACATAAGATCAATAACACAATGAGTTTGGAGATCCTACATGGGGCCTGAATCCCCTTTACATATGCATTGTGTATTATATTTACACAGTGAATTTGTTGACTTTCTAAGATCAACAACACAAAGAGGTAAAAGTTATAACATTTACATGCTATATTCCACTAACATTTTCTTTTTCTAAAACTGAATTTTATCATTTGCTAAAAAAAAGTCAACAAACTCACCAATAACAATTATAATAATTTGATGCCATGTTCTTTTGTAAAAATGCGAGGTAAAGGTATTTATTTTATTTATTTTTTACATCAAGTTCACTCTGTTATTTATTTATTTATTTATTTATTATTATTATTATTATTATTATTATTATTATTATTTGGTGTTGTTGAAAGATGAAATTTATATAAATCCAAAGTTACATAGCCTTAAAACAAGCCTTTTTTTGTGCAAAGGTGAATTATATTAACTTCTCAAAAAGATTTACATCATAAGAATAGTATAGATTTGGACATACCCAGAATCTATGAAATACAAAAAACCATACTAGCAAAACAAATGAAACTATACTGTTCAGTTATCCAACCTTCTGTCCAAACATAGTATACAGCAAACTCAAAATTCTTGCACCAATTCACCTTTATTATGCACAAACATCTAGCTACATTTTCACCACACCATTTCATCATTTCACTTAACCTGCCACCACAGTAGACAAGATGAAAATGGTGGATGGCATCACTAGGCACCCATAACCCATCCATGGGGGGCTCTACCAATACAACCTACATTTCTCTCTCAATGGAAGGCTTCAGTTGCTTGGGAACACACACCCTCCATGATGACCAACCTATCCTCATGTGGAAGTGTAAAGTATGGACCATGAAGTGTCATCTTCCACCACTCTCAATTCCATACTGCTCACACTTCCCTCCTAGGCCATATACCCTTCACACATGAGAGCCCTACCTTATGGTACATCTTATATCCAGTATGAACCTCCTTTTCATCCACTGCAGTTGCTAATTTCCAACATCTAGCAAAACTACATGGACTACTAAGGTACAGTTGCACTAGATTAGACTCCAAGAGACTAGGTGCCACCTCATTGTTATGACCAGATAATGCAGATCTTATGAAAGCTAAGATCTTTATATTCATAGAACAGTTGACCAGAAACAAGACCTCCCAATGCTTCCCATCAGAACCATACTACCACACACTTCTTATCCTCCTCTGTACACTCAAAATCTTATTATACTTTCTTACCAAACTTAATATTCCATCTTGTTTCTGCTTCAACAACATTAGCACACTGTTTGACTTTAATTGAAACATGCTTGGCTCTAATATCTTCACAGATTACATTCAGTAAGTTTCCATCAGTTCTGTTATTCCCATTGAACAATCTGCCATTTCTTTCTTGCCAAATGTGGTATACTGCAGCTGCTAGGCAGAGCTTTTTAATAATCTCCCACACACTTCTACTTTCCCCATTAGAACTCATCTTATTAACAATTCCTTCCCAAGTATTCACATTGTCATGAATCTTAGCTTTATTTCTTAACTTCTCCCATATTACCTTTGCATACTCACATTCAAAGAATAAGTGATTATGTGAGTCAAGCCCATCTTTACATAAGCTGCATTCATAAGTATTATTTGGATACCATTTTTGCAATTTATCCTGAGTACACAATTTATTCTTGACTGCAAGCCATAGAATAAATGCATGCTTAGGAATGCAATGAGAGTACCAAACCAAGCTTTTCCATTTGACACTTTCACCTTCACCTCTAACATCTTTCCACACCATACTGGTTGCATATTCTTTCACATTGCCATTTTTATCAATCCAAACAGCTTTGTCAGGTATGTCATTTAATATAGGAACACTAAGATTAGCAACAACACGGTACTTCTGGTTCCAGTTTCAATTACATCTACAAGCTTGTCTGTATCTTTAAGTCCAGCATAGAACACATCCTTCTTGCTTATATAGTTAGACAGTCTGAGATCTCTGTTCCATATGTCATGCCAAAGATTTATTTCCTTTCCATTCCCAATTTGATTTCTTATCTTCATGCCCACCCAGTCTCTAAACTTGAGGATACTTTTCCAAAACCAACTATCTTTACTATCTGCAGTCACATCCCAAACACTCCTATTCTTCAATTTGACCACATTAACCCATTTGACCCATAAGGATTCTTTTCTAAATGCCACATTCCATAAATGCTTGATCATCAAAGCTTTGTTCCACATTTCCAAAGGCTTGAAACCCAATCCACCTTGATCTTTGGGTTTGCACACATCTTTCCAAGCAACTCTTGCCTTGCCTCTGTAATTATCACCACTATTCCATAGGAATCTTTTAAACAGTTTTTCAATATCATCAATAACAGACTTAGGAAGTAGAAAGACAGAACCGCAATAAGTTTGCATAGATGATAAGACTGATGCTATAAGTTGGGCCCTTCCAGCATAAGACAAGCTTTTGTTCTTCCAGTCATTAAGTTTCCTTTGAACCTTGTCAATCAATTGCTTGCAATTAACAACACCAATTTTTTTGGTGACAAGTGGGACACCCAAATACCTCATTGGAAGCTTCCCTTCATTAAATGGCATTACACTTTTGATTGCATCTTTAGTTTCCTCATCCAGACTTCCATAAAATGTAGTACACTTACCAAGATTAGGATATAACCCAGACACATTACTAAACTTGTTGAGAGCATTCCTAAGAACATTGACAGATTCCACATCACCATGACATAGCATTATCAAATCATCAGCAAAACACAAGTGGGTAATTTTCAACTGCTTGCATCCAAAATGATAGTTAAACCTGCAGTTCTTCTTGATCTCATCCTTCACAATCAGATTAAGCATTTCCATCACTAAAGTGAAAATGTAACGTGATATTGGGTCACCTTGTCTTAATCCTCTTCCACCCTTAAAGTAACCATGCCTTTCACCATTCACACAGATGGTAAACTTTGAACTGGTAATACACACCATAATCCAATCAATCATCTGCTTAGGAAAGCCAAATTGAATCATGATCTCTTCTAAGAAGTTCCAGTTAACTGTATCATAAGCCTTCTGTATATCAATTTTCAAAGACACTCTTCTTGGCCCATTGATGCAATTGTACCCTTTAAGAAGTTCCTGAGTTAATAGGATGTTGTCAGTAATGGCTCTCCCAGGAATGAAAGCACTCTGATTTTCCTCAACCACTTGACTTAAAGCAACTTTAATTCCACTAGTGAGGATTTTGCTTATGCATTTGTAGAAGACATTGCAACAAGCAATAGGTCTGAAATCAGAGACTTTTTGTGGAGTTGTAGACTTAGGAACCAGGGCAATCAAAGTAGCATTAACTTCTCCAAGAAGCTTACCTTTAACAAAGAACTCCTTAATTGCAGCACAAAAATCTTGTTTAACAATAAGCCAAGCTTTTTTGAAAAATTTAGAGGTGTACCCATCAGGACCAGGGGCTTTATCATCATCAATATCAAATAATGCTGCCTTGATCTCTTCATCAGTAACACTCCTAATCATATGCTCAGCCTCTTCAGCATACACTTTGTGCACAAAAATTCTGTTATCATCTTCATTAAGCTTGCCAATATCAAGATTTATACCTAGAAAGCCTTCAAAATGCTTGACAAACTGATCAACAACATCTTTGTAGTTATATCTTGTACCATCTTCTGCACATACTGACATTATTCTATTCTTGTTTGTTCTGCCTTTGACCACTTTATGAAAGTATGTTGAATTCTTATCACCAACATTAAGCCAATTAACTTTAGCTTTTTGCCTTAACAATTTTTCTTCATCAGCAACTGCTTCCTTATACTCAGTTAAAATCTCACTTTCCTCTTTCCTCAAACTGTAATTGTGTGGATCTTGATCAATTGCCCCCGAATGTCATGTAGCTTTTTTCTCAATTCAATCACCTTTTCAAATAAATTCCCATTCTGCCAGTTAAACTTAGTAAGATGAGATTTAAGTGTTTTAAGCTTCTTGACAAGTCTGTACATATCATGTCCATCAATTTCCACATTCCAATTCTCAGCTACCAGATCATGAAAACCATCTTTATCAGCAATATAGTTAGCAAACCTGAATGATTTGTTTCTTTTGTGCATTGCTTGAGGAATTACCAAAATGGCTGGACTATGATCAGAAATACCATAAGGCAGAAACATAGCATTAGCATTGTTATAATGATCAATGAAAATACTATTACCCATTACTCTGTCAATCTTCTTCAGGACTGTGGCATTTGGATTCAGCAAGCTCTTTGTCCATGTAAAATGCAGTCCAGAGCTGTTAATGTCATCCATTTCCACAGCATTGATATATTCCTGAAATTCCACCATATCTTGAGTAAAATGTGAAATTCCTTCAGAGTGATCTTCAAGGTTTAAACATACATTCACATCTCCCATTATGACCCATGAATTTTGACCCACTATCTTTTTAAATAGACTTAGATCCTCCCATAGCATTCTTCTTTCTTTTCCTCTGTTGGCAGCATATNTCCACCATATCTTGAGTAAAATGTGAAATTCCTTCAGAGTGATCTTCAAGGTTTAAACATACATTCACATCTCCCATTATGACCCATGAATTTTGACCCACTATCTTTTTAAATAGACTTAGATCCTCCCATAGCATTCTTCTTTCTTTTCCTCTGTTGGCAGCATATATAAATGTACAAAAAAGAGTCTTCTGAGTGCTTAATATTTCAATATGATAAAGCATTGCCTGGTCAGTTGCATGTACTAAATCACATCTCACATTACTTGCATCCCATCCAACTCCTATTCTACATCCTTTGTGACACATCTGCACATTACTCTGTCAATGCCAACATCCAAATACATTTGCACATACTTTTTCTATTGAGTAAATTACATAGATGGTCCCTGTGGTTTGCCCAAAGTTTTACCCACAGTCCCTGAAAGTTAAAAGTTGCACGGATAGTCCCTATCTTTGAAAAGAATAACACTTATGGTCCCTCCACTTAACTGGTGTTAGTGGCTTTCGTTATCTTTTACACGTTAGTCCCTTTTTGTTAAATATCATTGCATCGTCAGTCCTTTATAATAACGGCCATTTATAGTTTGAAGTTTTTCGAATTTTCCTTACGTTTTCATCCGTTTTTATACGTTTTCATGCGTTTTAATCCGTTTTCGCCCGTTTTTATACGATTTCGTCCGTTTTTCTTACATTTTCATCCGTTCTCATGCGTTTTTATACATTTTCGCTCGTTTTTATTACGTTATAGTTTGTTTTCCTACGTTTTCATCCGTTTTTATCCGTTTTTATACGTTTTCGCTGGTTTTTATACGTTTTCCTTTATTTTTCTTACATTTTCATATGTTTTTATCCGTTTTCGTCCATTTTTATCCGTATTCAAGCTTCGTATGACTATGCTCAAAACTTTGATCAAGGATCGAAATGGAGAAACGAGGTTTATATTTTGCCTAGATCATTTTCTGTTCAATTTTTATCCGTTTTTATAGGTTCTCATCCGGTTTTATCCGTTTTCGTCTATTTTTATCCGTTTTTGTCTGTAAGGCCAAATTTTTTTTTTCTAAAAAATCAAAAAAAAAAAATTAGAAAAAAAATTTGAAAAAATTGAAAAAAAAAATCGAACAAAAAAATAATTTTTTTTGAAATTTGATTTTTTTTTTTTAGAAATTTCGAACAAAAAAAATTGAAAAAAAATTTTTTTAGAAATTTTTTTTAGAAAAATTTTCGAACAAAAATAAGATTTTTTAGAAAAAAAAATTGAAAAAATTAAAAAAAAAAATCAAAAATAATTTTTTTTTGATTTTTTTTCTAATTTTTTTTTATTTTTTAGAAAAAAAAATAAAAAAAAAATTAATTTTTTTTATTGGTGGTGGTGATGGCTTACGGATAAAAATAGATGAAAATGGATAAAACCGGATGAAAACCTATAAAAACGGATAAAAATTGAACAGAAAATGAGCTAGGCAAGATATTAACCTCGTTTCTCCATTCCGATCCTTGATCAAAGTTTTGAGCATAGTCATACTCATCATACGAAGCTTGAATACGGATAAAAATGGACGAAAACGGATAAAACGTATAAAAACGTATAAAAACGGATAAAAATGTATGAAAATGTAAGAAAAATAAAGGAAAACGTATAAAAACAAGCGAAAACGTATAAAAACGGATAAAAATGGATGAAAACGTAGGAAAACAAACAATAACGTAAGAAAAACGAGCGAAAACGTATAAAAACGCATGAGAACGGATGAAAACGTAAGAAAAACGGACGAAATCGTATAAAAACGGACGAAAACGGATTAAAACGCATGAAAACGTATTAAAAAGGATGAAAACGTAAGGAAAATTCGAAAAACTTCAAATTATAAACGGCCGTTATTATAAAGGACTAACGATGCAATGATATTTAACAAAAAGGGAATAACGTGTAAAAGATAACGGAAGCCACTAACAACAGTTAAGTGGAGGGACCATGAGTGTTATTATTTTCAAAGATAGGGACTATCCGTGCAACTTTTAACTTTCAAGGACTGTGGGTGAAACTTTGGGCAAACCACAGGGACCATCTATGTAATTTACTCTTTTCTATTCTATTATTCTTCATATGAGTCTCCAAAACTGCACATATACTAAGCTTCTCATTCCATATTAAGTTTCTGACCTCATCTTGTTTAGCTACAGTCCCCAATCCTCTTATATTCCATGCAACAATTTTGAAATCCATTGATTAGTGTTTAGAAAAATAATCACTACCCTTCCCTGATACTTTATTTGCAGTCATGAATTTGGCTAACTCAGATTCATCTGCATATACTTCAGTCCCATTCAATACAGTCATGTTCACATTCAGCTCATTTCCATACTTTGTTTCCCAACTTTTTATGAAGTAACTAAACATACCTTGTTTCCATTTGCCAACTACAGTTTCAGATGGTTTACTTTTAGCTTCCACATACTTGTCCACAGTTTCTTTGTCCTGATTACTTAGTGATAACACCTCAACATCTTCCTTTTGTTCTCCTAAAATAGCATACTTGTTAGCTGTGTTCTTGACTGCTTGCATAGCTTCTTTGCCTACATTATATGCTTTTCTAGGTGAGCTACTTTGTGCCTTTTGAGCATTCACATTAACATTCTCAGCAGATTTTGATGACCCAACATCTTGCCTAACCTTCTGTTGATACATGACATTAGGTTTGCCTTTAGGTTTCGCCTTAGGTAGATTAGCCTTTGGTTGTTGTGGTACTTTACTGCTCCCAAGAACATGATTATCCTTCCTTTTGTTAGCTTGCACAAAACCCTCCACATCAGCTTGTTTCTCCTTTGTTGTCTCCTCTGTTCTTACTCTTTTCAAACATGCCTTATAAGAGTGCCCAAAAACTTTACAATGTGAGCAGACTGGTGGTTTCCAATCATATACAACTTGCACTTTTTTCACAAACTGATGTCCATCTACTTTGCTTTTATACAGTACCTCAATAGATTCACTCAATCCCTTACTTGCATCTGCCTCAACCAATACTCTGGCATAACCAAGTCTACCCACTACCTGAGTACACATTTTAGTAGTCATTGTATCCATTATCAAAGGTTTACCAATCCTACTAGCCAAAGCACTTAGCCCTTTAGTACTCCAAGCTTCTAATGGAAGATTAGTTAGCTTGATCCATACAGGCAATGTGACAGGTTCAGTTTATTGATATTGATGCTAGTGCTCCATTTTTGAACAACCATAGGTTTGTTATTAACAAGCCAGGGACCACTTTCTATAACAGTTTGCAAACCCTGAGCATTATTAAACTTAAACACAAATGTTCCATTATCATTATTCAGAATCTGTTTTAACCCAAACTTACTCCACATTTTGAACAGATGAAAACTCAATTCAGGCATAGACATCTTATAACCCACAAAGAATCCACATGCAGTTAACTCCCATTTTTTACTTCCTTCCACAATTATTTCATCATCAAACACAACATACTCATGTCCATCCTCATTAAGCACAGTTGGTATTTGAAACAACTTATTGGCACTAGTATCCATATTATTGTTCAACTTATCTGCATAACTAGCATTTTTAGGACTATTAGGAGATACAGCATTGATATTTCCTGAATTAGTACTATCAATATTTTTAAGCATACTGGAAGAAGCATTAGGAGACTTACATCTAGTTACCTTATTAGCAACATCAATAGGACTATCAGGACTGTCAGAATGAGTATCAATAGCAGCAGAGCTTGTACCTTCAGCACTCATACCATTCTGTGTTTTATCATTACTAATCATTATTTTCTTTTCAGCCTCACATACCTCAGTAACAACTGTATCCTTATTCCCATTATTCATATCCTGCTCACTGCAACACTTCTTATCACCCATCCCATTATTCTCACCACCCAACGTTTTCTGAAAATCACCATTATCTGATACATTTCCCCCATTACTTGCTTCACCCTTATCACTCCTATTCTTATTGTTCTTACCAGCAACACTATCACTAACAAAATCGTCTAATTTCGTTGATCTCTTAGTTTTCCTTTTAGGTCTACTATTTGACATTTTTGCACTACTAATCATATACTGAATCCTAATTATTCTTCAATTAGTGAAATTCGTGATCAACTAAAGCTCAATTTAGAAGAAATCAAAAATTAGGGTTTCAGTAAATTTTGGGCAAAATGAATGAAAATAGTATCAATAGAATCGGAATGAAATACTGAATCGAAATATGGAAACTAGAGTGAAAATGGATAAGAAATTGATGTAGAATAAAGGATTTTGAAGCTTTTTTAATGGTGGAAAATGGCGGGAAAGTTGTTAGGGAGGATGGCACCATTTAAAAATACTTGTAAACTAATTGTTTGATAATGTTCTCTAACTTTTTACCTTAAAACAAGCCTTGGACACTCCCCGGCTAGTTTTAGAGTCCGGTGAGATAGAATATGCTATGTTGTCATCAATAGCATTCAAACAAGACCATTCATCCATATCAGTAAAGTCGTTGGAAAACTATAAAGAGGTTAAATGTTAAAATGCAAGACAAGAAACTAAAAGAAAGATCAAACCAAACACAAAGAATTTATAGTGGTTCGGTAACGAAGCTCCTCATCACCCTACTTCACTCCCCGAGTTTCCGACTCGAGAGTTACTTCTATATGTCAACAAACTCTCTTCTTGGCGGAGAAGACCGTACAACGTTGCTTATACTTTTACCTTATTAGCAACATCAATAGGACTATCAGGACTGTCAGAATGAGTATCAATAGCAGCAAAGCTTGTACCTTCAACACTCATACCATTCTGTGTTTTATCATTACTAATCATTATTTTCTTTTCAGCCTCACATACCTCAGTAACAACTGTATCCTTATTCCCATTATTTATATCCTGCTCACTGCAACACTTCTTATCACCCATCCCATTATTCTCACCACCCAACATTTCCTGAAAATCACCATTAACTTATACATTTCCCCCATTACTTGCTTCACCCTTATCACTCCTATTCTTATTGTTCTTACCAGCAACACTATCACTAACAAAATCATCTAATTTCGTTGATCTCTTAGTTTTCCTTTTAGGTCTACTATTTGACATTTTTGCACTACTAATCATATACTGAATCCTAACTATTCTTCAATTAGTGAAATTCGTGATCAACTAAAGCTCAATTTAGAAGAAATCAAAAATTAGGGTTTCACTAAATTTTGGGCAAAATGAATGAAAATAGTATCAATAGAATCGGAATGAAATACTGAATCGAAATATGGAAATTAGAGTGAAAATGGATAAGAAATTGATATAGAATAAAGGATTTTGAAGCTTTTTTAATGGTGGAAAATGGCGGGAAAGTTGTTAGGGAGGATGGCACCATTCAAAAATACTTGTAAACTAATTGTTTGATTATGTTCTCTAACTTTTTACCTTAAAACAAGCCTTGGACACTCCCCGTGCTAGTTTTAGAGTCCGGTGAGATAGAATATGCTATGTTGTCATCAATAGCAATCAAACAAGACCATTCATCCATATCAGTAAAGTCGTTGGAAAACTATTAGAGGTTAAATGTTAAAATGCAAGACAAGAAACTAAAAGAAAGATCAAACCAAACACAAAGAATTTATAGTGGTTCGGTAATGAAGCTCCTCATCACCCTACTTCACTCCCCGAGTTTCCGACTCGAGAGTTACTTCTATATGTCAACAAACTCTCTTCTTGACGAAGAAGACCGTACAACGTTGCTTATACTTTTACCGACAGAAAGCTAGATATCGAGTCTTAGTCGAGATAGAACCAACATTTATCTCTATATGTTTTGAGGCCTAAAAGAGTAACCTAACTCTCTATGTTTGGTGTATAGTGGTGTTTATAACTTTTGTATATATTAGTTGAATATGATAACAAAGTTGTAAATACAAGACTACAACTAAAATACAAAAGACTTGGAAACTTCTTGTGTTCTTCCCTTGCTAAAGAAATAGATCACTTGGATGGATATAAAGCAAGATAATGATCGAAGGAAAGTGTTTATGAGAATGTTACGCAATGCTAGAAAGATGTTTGCAAGGGGCGAGAAAAATGGTAGCAAATGGCTTATTTAAATAGGCAAGAATGACACAGTCACAGACCACTGCGGATCCACGGATCCGTCGGTCTGTTCGGATCCGTAGGTCCAAAATCTGCAAAAAATCAATCCGTTTTGTATGGTCATTTAACTCTTGTTTGGAATATTTCCTATCTATAATGCATGTGAAAAGCTGAGGTAAAGCATGTTTGATACTTGCCTAAAGTGTTAAACACTTCAAGCCTAAAAATGGCTAATGATGTTTTTTTATGCAAAACCACGTTTGATGCATTCGTCTTTGGTTTTAGATTATTGCATAAATGGCTAATCCATCTTTCAATGAAAGATTGGATTTGAATTAATTCCCATGCGGAAAGATTCTAGCTAGTTGGTCAAAGTGCTTTTTATAATTTAAATGAAAGTAAATAAAACTTTTTGAAAGTTTACAAAATTATGTAATGTTTTATGAATGATGCAAGTGTTTTATGCATTATGTATGATAAAATGTTCTTTGATCATGAAGCGGTTTTAGGGATTCATATCCACACCCTAAGTGACTTTTATCAAATGTTAGCTATGTCTAAAACTACTTACTTATCTTTTATTTAAATACTTTTTTATATTTGTCATTAGCAAAACGCAAAGAAATTGTTAAATGGAAATAAAGTTTTTATGCATTTATTTGTATTAAGTCTATACTAACTCCTATACAATTAATCTACATTCCGATTTTCCTTTTTGTTAACCGGCTCCACTTCTAGACTTTATTAGTTGAATGTGCCATTTCTTCTCAACGTTTCTTTAACTACAACTGAGTTCTGCACTTTGAAGCTCATCATACTAAGCTTTAGCGTATCCATGATTGATTGTGTTAGATTCTCATCATTGCTCTTTACTTTCTTGAATAAGTTTGCATTCCTCTCTTGCCATATAAAATACACCACTGCACCACAAACCATTCTTCTTAAAATTCTGCAAATATTGTTTCTTGCAAACATTTTTGACATTTCTTCAACCATAATGCTCAAACCATTTGGAAATTATCTATTAAGAAGCAGTTGCATTGAACTCCAAACATTACTTGACTATGCGCATGTGAAGAACATATGGGTATGAGTATCAAGTTAAATTCACAGAGCACATTTCATGATTTCACTGGGTTTCCATTTTTTCACTTTCTCTTGAGTCATTAGTCTATTTAAAATAGACATCCGCAACACAAAAGAATGCCTTAGTATGTAACGAGGTAACCAAACCATAGACTTTCAAACTACTTTAGGTCCTACACTACATATATCCTTCCAAATAGTGCTTACTTTGAATTTTGTATCTATACCAGCACTAGTCTTTAAAATCAGATTTGGCACTTGAAATTGATGGAGAATTGGATACCCTATACCAATCAATAGGCCAACCACAATTACTATTTTGTACAATGTCAACAACTTTACTTTCATTAGTCAACCTTGCTTCACATATGTCATTATTTGTAATGTAATTACTAAGAGGACCATTTGCATTCCATTATCATGCCAAGCAAATGTTGAAGTGCCATCACCTAGTTTATACAATACATGGTGCATAACTTTAGTTCTCACTTCTAGAAGATTTTTCCAACCATAACTAGTTGTGCTATCAATAGGTATCTCCCATAATCTTCTTCCTTTTTAAGTTTTCCACATTTACCCATTTAACCCACAATGAGTCTGTTTTAGCAGTCATATTCCATAAGTGATCCATCAATAAAACTTCATTCCATACCCCTAAGTTCTTCAATCTTAACACCCTTTATCTTTATGTTTTGAAAATAAAATCCCATGACACTTTTGCTTTCCCCTTTGTTAAGTCCCCTTAGCACCATATGAACTCTTTAAGCAATTTATTTATATCTAGTATAATTGTTTTAGGGAGACTAAATATTGAGTTTTGATAAATTTGCATTGAGGAGGGTATAGAGGCAATCAACTATAATCTCCCAATGTATAAAAGTGCTTTGTTTTTCTAGTCTTCCCCTTTTGCTTTTACTCTTTCTACTAAAGGCTTGCACTCTTTAACACTTAACTGTTATCTAATGAGAGGTACCTTAAGATATATCACATGAGGTTTTCCAGTAGTAAATGGTAGAATTTAAAGTATATTGGTTTGTTTAGGTAGTGATAATTCTCTAAAAAGATAAGGTAACATTGGATCCACTTGTCTAAGACCATATCACTATTGAAGTGTCAAACCCTTTCTCTATTAACTCAAACTAAAAAAAATCCATTAGTCACACAAGTCATAACCCAATCAACCATAATCCTATGACATCCGAACTGCTCAAGTATAGCCTTAAGGAACTCTTAGGGCATGCTTGGTTTGTAGAGGGGAATAGCAATGGAAAAGGCAAAGGGAATATAAAGGTAATCAAATTCATTACCCCCATTACCCAAAAGTGGGTAATGACTCATTACCCAAAAGTGGGTAATGAGTGATTGCATTATGTAGTACCAAGCATCATTATTGATTATCTTACCCATTCCTTATGCCCTATACCCCTTAACCAAGCACACCCTTAATTTATTGTGCCATATGATTTTCGAAGATCAATGTTAAATGCATATTTCCTAACTAATTGTCTCCTATTATAGCTTCTCAATAGTTCTTGTAACAACAATTATCACTTATCTGCCTACCTGCTATAAAAGCACTTTGGTTGGCATTTACTAACTCATAAAGCACCGTTTTGAATCTATTTATTAAAACTTTACTGGTGCATTTATATATGACATTACAAAATACTATAGGTTTATAATCAAAGACCTTATTAGGGATGTGATGCGTGGTTTTGTGACCTTACAACAGGTTTTACCTCTCGAGGAACCTCAAGAGGCATACAACCCCACCAGGCAGTGTACCTGACCGATGTAGTATAGGATAGTGGTAAGTACGGGGGATTGATCGTTCTCTCACAGAGAATAGTGTTCGTTAGGATAGAAAAGCTACTCTAATAGGTCTAAGGGTGGAAGGAAGATTCTTTTTGTATTTTTATATTTTTTTGAAAGCAATTAAAATCTCGGTTTTTAGAGGAAGGGCGGAATTAGTTGCTAGTCAACTAACCCAAGTTTACTACTTATGCAAATTAAAATAAATAAATATCTAAACTATTGTGGTTGTGAAAACAATATGGAGAAAATTGTGTTTACTTAGATTTCATTACTCCCTAACCATCTTTTACCGGTTAATTGATATGTGTGTTACTTGTGTGAATGAAGGGTGTATTCCTAATAACTCATGGAGTGGCATACATATCTCTCCAATTCTATGAGCTCTTATCTCCTCCTATGCCATGCACGGCACAACCATAGGGATTGTAAACAGTGGCTCATGCGTTAAATACTACCTTAATAGCCTAGTATGCCTCGACTACATGTTTCCCAAGACGTTCAAGCACGTTACCATAAAGGAGGTTGGCCAGTTTTCTAGAGCCTAACATCGATGAAACAATCATCCCAACAAACAACAACACACACCAAT
>LBNU01015075.1:13063-36027 GCA_014162995.1 Artemisia annua | reverse complement strand
AATAACAGAAAAACAATCATTAAATAAGAAAAATAAAACTCAAAAATTTTTACCGTAGCCTCCAACCGATCAGATGGACTTCCATCCGAATCGGTTGGTTACACCAACTCTTTTTTTTTTTTTTACTTTTTACTCTAAAAACTTATAAATTCATAAATTACAAAAAAAATTTTTACTAAAAACTAAAAATTAAATCAAATCAAATCAAATCAAATCAAATCAATTCAAATCAATTCAAATCCCCGGCAGCGGCGCCAAAAACTTGATGAGCGTTTTGTTAGTGCAAGTTTTAAAATTTATAAACACGATTTATCCGATTAATTATTTAGCACATACGAGCAAGTATACTCATCCGATGTGGTAAAGGTGGGTAAGTCGAGATCGTCCCAAGGGATTTGTTGTTTTAATAGTAAGAAAATCGTTTGCAAAACAAGGGTTGTCAATCCTAATTTATGTGAATATCAATTTAAAAGAAACTCAATAAGAACTAAACATATACTTGTGTATAATTCCTTGATTGGTCATAAGGAGTATCATGGCAATTTAAATATAAAGTTTGGTGTAAAACTAGTTCTGATGCGCAACTAAAAATGAGTAGTTAATCAATCTATGATGTCAATTTTCATAGTACCTCTTCCCATATCTATTATTGCTCCGCATGTTCTTAAGAATGGTCTACCTAACAACAAAGGTAGCTCCTTATCAACCGCAACATCCAACACAAGAAAATCCGCCAAAAATGCTTGGTAACCAATTTGAACTCCAACATTTCTCACTTCCCCCATTGCTTTTGCCTTTGAATTATCCGCCATGGTGAGTTTAGAATTATTAGGTTGAGGGTCTCTCAATCCTAACTTTTGGTACAATGGGTAAGACATAATACTAACACTTGAGCCCGTATCGGCTAATGCATATAAAGGAGTTGTCCCATTAATCTTGACCGGTAAAACAAAATTTCCGGGATCATTCATTTTTTTTGGAAGCCCATTCTCAATTATCCTTCTCTCCTTTACTTCATCAAAACTATTATCTTCCAACTTCGACTTTGCTAACATAACCTCATCTAACTTCTTCCTATAAACCATATAGTTTCTTAGTACTTCGATAACCGGTTTGTTTTCCATCAACTCACTAATTTTTGCTTCAAGATTCTCCAAGATAGCTTGTTTTTGCTCTTTGGTTAAAGGTTTGATACTTTGTGGTGAATTTGGTAGATTATGAGATGATGATGATGATGATTTGTTTTCTTTTGGGGTGGAGGGTTGGGTTAATTTGTTCAATGGTGTTTTGTTTCGGTTAGCTTTGCCCATCTTACAAATTTCATCCCTTCCTTCCTTAATCTTTTCCATACCTTCACAAACATCAACAAGCATTTCATTCACACCTTTTCCTTCTTCCAAATCACTTATGTTAATTCGTAACTCCCCAAGTGCGAAATCCAAAGTACACTTAGTAGTCACAAGAAAATCTCTACCAAAGATAACCTCCGGTTCATCGGCATTAGTGTATTCCAAAACCACAAAATCAAGTTTGAAAATGTGACCATGAATGTTCACTCTTACTCCTTTCACTTCCTTCCTTCCATAATTTCCATAATCAACTCTAACAAAGCCAAGCTTATCAAGTACTTCCTCCGAAATGTAGTTGTCTCCATATTCCATGTTCAATTCCGCATCCCACGCTTTAACACCTTCCACCGCACAAGGTGTAGAATACCTCATGTGTGGAGCATCGAATTCCTTAGGTGGTGCTCTAGTAAAAACAACAACCTTTCTTTCCTTCTCCTTCTTTGGGTAACACATTTCATGTGGTAAGTAAGTAACATTATCACCAACAACTTCTCCTTCCTCTAAGTCTATCTTAGCCTTTTCCAATATGCTTTCCAACTTTTCCAAGGAATCACCGGAATCCTTGAACATATCCTCCAAATCATTCAAGTATGCCAAAATCTGACTTAAACTCTCCATTTCAACTAAGCAATTACTAACTATAACATAACCATCAACAAAAACATCCAAATCATTAGCATGAGGGTTAGTTGTAATCAAATAACTCTTACTATGAAATAAGAATAAGTAAATTAACAAACTAAAACACTAAGAATTAAAAATAAACTAGAAAATAAAAATGCTAAAAATTTTACCGAGACATCCATCCATTCGGATGGACATCCATCCGATCCGGATGGATCAATTACCTAACTCCAACCGATCGGTTGGAACCCGCAACCGAATCGGTTGGAGTTTCTGAGAATTTTTTTTTTAATAAAAACTTAAAATCAAGAAAACTTTAAAAACAACCATTAATGTCTAATTAAACCTGACTAATTGTATTCTAAACATTATAAAAAACATTAACTTCTATTTAAAATTAATAAAAACATTAATAACTAATCATAATATCCTCTTAAAACTAGTAATCACTAATATTAATTATTTATCATTAAAATTAATTAACTAAAAACAGAAAACTAAAAATTAAATGCAAAAACAAGAATCCTAAAAATTTACCGTAGCTTCCAACCGATCGGATGGATATTCATCCGAATCGGTTGGCTAAACCAACTCTTTTTTTTTTACTTTTTACTCTAAAAACTTAGAAATTCACAAATGACAAACAAAAATTTTACTAAAAACTAAAAATTCAATCAAATCCCCGGCAACGGCGCCAAAAACTTGATGTGCGTTTTGTTAGTACAAGTTTTAAAATTTATAAACACGATTTATCCGATTAATTATTTAGCACATACGAGCAAGTATACTCGTCCGATGTAGTAAAGGTGGGAAAGTCGAGATCGTCCCAAGGGATTTGTTGTTTTAATAGTAAGAAAATCGTTTGCAAAACAAGGGTTGTCAATCCTAATTTATGTGAATATTAATTTAAAAGAAACTCAATAAGAACTAAACATATACTTGTGTATAATTCCTTGATTGGTCATAAGGAGTATCATGGTAATTTAAATATAAAGTTTGGTGTAAAACTTGTTATGATGCGCAACTAAAAATGAGTAGTTAATCAATCTATGATGTATGTCATGTTTTAACTACCACTAAGAATTCTATCACCTAAATGACTCCTTTCGGACATATCAAGATAGTATGACAATTCTATAATCACATGGTTGTTTAGAAAATCAATTCTTTTCTTATGAATTCCTACGAATCCTTTCGGTCCTTTTTCGTGATGAAATCTTCTCAAATCCATTTTAACAAGTAAATAAGATGGGTGTCAAGCATCATATTCCATACTAATTCGTGCACTAATGTTTTGGAATAAAAACAAGTTGAAAATCCTTTCGGACCTATTTTCCCAAAGATTGTTTTTACCAACAAATTAAGCAAGATTAGATGTTACTTCAACAAACTCATAAAATAGATATGTTTTCATGCATCACCTTTTTAATAAAAGAATACTCCATAACCAATCACATCATACACACAAGTATATCACAAATTACTCCATAGCAATCATATTAAAACACAAGTAAACAAGAAAACTTTCATTAAATTCAAAGTAGCAATTGTTCATCATAAGTATCAAGGTGTACCTAGCTTGAGAATTACAATGACAAAATACGCGGAACTATAGCAACCACACTCTCGATAAACTGCTCACTAATGTTAGTAAACAATTCCCAACTCGAACCAAAGCTTGAGACTCGAACTCAATACTTTCTGGACACTTAGTAACAATAAAAAATGAACTAGTAATGTTTTATGTAACAATTTGGTAGATAATGGATGGTACAAGTAATCTAGACCCTAAGTACTCATTATATAGCCTAATTACTCTTCTCCTTCAAATAAAAACGTTCCTTCTGAGTTATTATGCAGAAATGATCAGCCACCAATGATTATGGGGAGTAAATTCTCCAATAAATGCAAACTTGTAACAGCAGTCACCATCCATCCGATCGGTTTGAGCTCCATCTGATTGGATGGTGGTGTTATGGTCAGATCCAACCGATTCGGATGCGGGTTGCATCCGATCGGTTGGATGCCATCTGAAAATGGTTTCTTTGTCCTTTCTTTGTCGATTCACGTCGCATGTGTTGTCTTTCTTCGTGGCATGACTTTATTCTTTAGAACTTGATATTTCCTTGATAAATATGTTTGAAAAGCTCGTCTCTATCAAATCCTTTTGTCCATGCGTCGTTTTCTTCTTTCTCTTTTCTCTCGAAACTCTCCAAATGTGCATGATCACTTCATTTCTTCATTTTTAATCACTTTTTCCTGCTTTTGGCTATATTTGCATGTATAAACACTTTTCCACAATTAAGTAACAAATATATACAAATATGACCAATTTCCATTCATAAAACCAACAATAACGCTTCTAAAAACATGTTAACTTTGAGCGTTATCAGCTTCTCTAAAGAACTTTCTTTTATAACGCCAGGCATTTGATCGGGGTACAACTCTTCAAGAAAAAAAATGGCAGGGGCCTCCCCATCATGGAACATCTCCAATACCCACGTCTATAAAAAGGTAACTTTGTTTAAATTCGTTAACGTTATACGTATAAATAAACTTTAGAAATTAATATATAACATACCTTAAAGGCTCATATAAAGCCATTCAACGTGTACTTAGGAGGTGAATCAGGATCCCTCCCCTCAGCAAAGTGCATTGCCCTACACTGAACTGCTGCATCCTTTAGATTTTTGTACAAGGTTTTCCATACGAACGACCCCTATGGATACACATTCCACGCATCTAAATCCTCTACTAACCTAAATAAAAATCCGGGAACTATATACCTAAGCTCAGCCCCTAAAAACACCAACATCAAAACGCCTAACAAAGAAACCCAAACAGCATCTATGTCGCTCAAAGCAAGAAACTCTTCGCTTTTTATCTTACGAAACAACATACCAACTTGTATTTTCTACGAATCCGTAGACAAATGGAACACTCGTCTCCTAAACGGATTAGGTCCATCTTCATAAGGCACCCTAAAATCTGTCCCAAACCTTATACTCGTAACTAGAGAGAATTCTTCCCTACTAAACTGAATCTCAACCTCACATACCCGATCAAAATCACGTACCCGATATTTTAAAGGAACAATCTCTGTCTCTCCCTCTGTTGGGATTTATACTTTGAGTTGATATTGACAAAATATGAAAGATTAAGGACAAAAGATGAAGAATGAAATAAGAAGGACTTGCTTGCAAAAGAAGATTTATATTTTAGTCCTCCGTAGTTTTTTGTAAACCCAAAGTTCTCTATTATATAAAGAGATCAAGGGTACAGGTTTTATTCAGGTCTTCCACAATGTAATATTACAGGAAAAGTGTGTGTATCTAGGCGTCAAGTTCCTACAATGGATGCCTAGGGTTTGTATGTTAGAGTAGAGATGATGACGAAGAAACCTTTGTTCAATAATAATGATATTCTTATTTATTCTGCTGTGCATTGTTCTTAATCATTATTATTGTGTAATCCCTAGATGAGGTCTAACCAACCTCGAGCTAAACGATCTTAACAAGTGGTATCATTATTATTGTGAATTCTGGTTGTCTTTGTGGGACTAACAGGAATGTTGAGTTCCATGTTGTTGAAATCAGTTTGAGCACCAAAAATTTCACCTTCAAGAGCTTCATCATCTGTATCCTCATATATTTCAGTCAATCCAAGCATGTCTGGATCATCTTGAGAAGTTGTATCAACCAAGGATATGCCCTGTGTGTCAACTATAGGAAACTTAAGTGTTGTTGGAGAAGCAGTCTGCTCAGCAGCAGTAGGTGTAGGAGCAGAATCAGACAGACTACTGCTAGAAGTAGTTTCCTTTGTGACATTATCCAAAAGTGGCTCATCATTTACCACCTGTGCATCACTAGATGATTTCAGACCTTCCCCCCCCCCATCTCCCTTGGGAGAATGATCATCAGGTGAGCTTATGTTCTCCTGAGTGGGAATGATAGTTGGACCAATCTTTCATTTTTCAACCAAAACAAACTCTTCTTGAGGTGTTGACTTCACAGCATCTGTAGCTGCAGAAACATTTTCCTTTCTACCTGCAACATTGTTAGTATCTACACTTGCAATCACTGGCTCATAATTCATGGTTTTGGTTAGCATATCAATGTTAAAAAGCCACTCAGGTTCTCTTTTTGCAGTATTAGGTTTATTCTCATCAAACTTAATATGCAAATTCTCCTCTACAAATTTTGTTCTCTTGTTGTACACCCTAAAAGCTCTACTATTTATGGAGTATCCAACAAAATAACCCTCATCAGCCTTTTCATCAAACTTGCCTAACTGGTCTTTGGTATTTAAGATGGTAATAGGACACCCAAATGGTCTAAAGAAAGCTATCATAGGCTTTTTACCATGGAACAATTCATAAGGGGTCATATTATGAGGCTTAACTACCTTACTCCTATTTTGCACAAAGCAGGCAGTGTTCACTGCTTCAGCCCAAAAAGGTATAGGCAATTTAGAATCTGACAACATAGTTCTAGCAGCCTCAATCAATGTTCTATTTCTCCTTTCTGCTACACCATTTTGTTGAGGAGTTCTAGCAACACTGTATTGTCTTAAAATACCCTTACCTACACAAAACTGATTCATAGCATGATTCTTAAATTCAGTTCCATTATCACATCTGATTATCTTAACTTTATGATTTATTAGGTTTTCTATTCTAGTTATGAATTCCTTAAGAATTTCAGTGGTTTCATCCTTAGAGGCTAGAAAGAACACCCATGTAAACCTGCTAAAATCATCTGTGACAACTAGGCAATATTGCTTCCTATTCAGACTATTCACATAAACAGGCCCAAATAAATCCATATGAAGCAAATGTAAAGGCTTGGTAATGGTATTCACAATTTTGGAATTAAAAGACACTCTGTGTTGTTTACCCTTTTGACAGGCAACACAGGTTTCAAGATTTTCAAAAACTTTTGAAGGTAATCCTCAGACAAGATTGCCTTTTACCAATTTATTCATAGTTTTGAAATTCAAATGTCCAAGTCTTCTGTGCCATAATTTGGATTCATCAAGAGTGGCCTTTGCAAGAAGACAAGTTAAAGCTCTTTTGGGAACTATGTTCTTTATATAATCACTGTATATGTTATCAGATCTAGGGACTCTTAGTAGCACAAATTTATCATTTGGCAACTTAAAGTCAGGAGAAAGGATAAGACATTCAGTATCAGTAAAAAGAACAAAATTCCTCTTGTCACACATCTGTGAAACACTAAAGAGATTGAACTTTAGTCCTTCTACAAGGAACACTTTTTCAAAATCCAAATTCCCTGTTTTAATAGTACCAGTACCCATAATTTTTCCTCCTTTGACATCATTACCAAAAGCAACATATCCACCATTTTCCATTGGCTCAAAATCTTCAAGTTGGGATATGTCTCCTGTCATATGTCCAGAGCATCCACTATCCACAATTCCTTTGTCTTTTAGCTCATCTTGTAGATTGCCCTGCACATGTAAAGTAGAGAAATCAGTTTCTCTTTTTGACCCAAGCCATTACTGACTTGGATCTGCCTTGTGCATCAACATAATCATATTTAGTGAGGTCCATTGATGCACTGCTATTGTTGGAAGCTTTAGATAAAACATTTGATTTTGGTTTCCAACTCCAGCAAGCTGAGGCCTTTACAGCATAAAAATGATTTCCAACAACTGTATCTGTTATGACTTTGGGAATAGCAGTAGAGTCTTTTGCCTTAGCAGCAGAGTCTACTTTAGGACTAGCAGTAGGACCAGTTGTTTTATTATGAAAAGACCTGTTTGTTTGATTAGTCACAATGGATCTAGTAATACCAAATCTCAATAAAACTGCTCTTGGAACCATTTGTCTTTTAGAAGGAGAGTGAGTCCTTTTTGAAAAGTTTTGATGATTCACTCTAGTATGTTGGTTCCAAACAGGTTTTTGGTAATCCTTACAGTGTGCAATAAGATGCTCAAAACTACCACACTTATAACATGCCTTCTTTCTCAATTGAAATTCATTACCTAATTTATGTGAAACTAGGTTATTAGAATTTCTTTGATTACCCCTAGGCTTGTTATTAAACCTTTTCATATGATGTCTAGGTACTTCATTGTACTCAACAACTTTCTTAGACATATTATGACCTAGCATAGGTTTCAGAAACTTAACCTGTTTAACTTTAGACTCATCAACCTTAGGAATTTCTTCCTTTTTAACATTGTATGTTGGCTCAGTCTGTTCATCCTCACTATCTGACACCCAATCTTCAATAATTGGTTCATCAGAAAACTTTTTATCATCAACCCTAGATGTTTGAATAGGCACATTACTGGTTTCTTCACTAGGTTTGATGTCTTCTTTTATACTAATGAAAGATAACTCCTTTCCTGTTGGTGCAAATGCACTTTTCATTGGAGGAGCCACCTCATTGTATCCTATTCCACTACCTTTTCTCATTAATTGACATTGAATTGTATGATCCATGACAGTGGAAGCAAATTTTTGTTTTTCAACTCTTACAATATGTTTATCTTTATCTGCAAGAGCTTCATCTCTAGCCTGTTCTGCTTCTGTTAGCTTTTTCTTAAGCATTTCAATCTCATTATTTTTAATAAAAAGCTCACCATCCTGTATATTGATCCTATCAACATATTCAAACTCACACTCTTTAAGATATTCAAGTCTTCTTTCTACATTTTGAATTCCTACTTTATAACCTAAGTTATCAAGTTTTAGGGACTCAACTTCCTGTCTAAGACTTTCATTCCTAGCTTTAAGTTCTTCTATAGTGTCTACACAAGATTGAAAAGAACAAGTAGAATCATTAGACTCATTGGATACCTCAGAGTCAGAACCAGATGATGAGGAAGCATAGGCCATAAGAGCAAAGTTATGCCCTTGAGTCTTTACTTCAGCAATAAAAGCATGGTTTGGTTCTTCTGCAGCCAAGTCACTCCAGTCATATTCACCTAACCCATCACAAGACACCAAAGCAGTAGAAGGCTTTGAGTCATCTTCAGTCTTCTTGGGAGTCTCCACAGTCTTCTTTGGAGCTCTGCATTCCCTGGCAAAGTGCCCCTTTCTGTTGAAGTTGTAGCACTCCATCATTGATTTGTCAAATCCCATGTTACCCTGGGGTTTATACTTGAGCTGTTTTCCAGTCCTTTTCAAGAACTTCCTTGCTCTCAAGGTTAACATAGCCATTTGCCATTTCAAATCTATCTCTTCAAGAGCATCAGGATCAATATGATCAGCATCCTGATTCAGCACTTGAGTACCTGTAGTAAGATCAGCCAAGAATGCACAAATAGCAGCANGTTGTAGCACTCCATCATTGATTTGTCAAATCCCATGTTACCCTGGGGTTTATACTTGAGCTGTTTTCCAGTCCTTTTCAAGAACTTCCTTGCTCTCAAGGTTAACATAGCCATTTGCCATTTCAAATCTATCTCTTCAAGAGCATCAGGATCAATATGATCAGCATCCTGATTCAGCACTTGAGTACCTGTAGTAAGATCAGCCAAGAATGCACAAATAGCAGCATCACTCATAGTATCACTGTTGTTAGAGCCAACAGCAGAGTTGCTAGTGCTAGCAGTAGAGACACCATAAGCAGCAGAGTGAGTGTCTGAGGAGTTAGTAGTTTTAGAGGACACAAAGGCTATATTTTGAGCAGCAGAGGATGAAGTAGATGAACTAGATGAGATATTCATCTCAGATTCATATACTTTCAAGTTGTTGTAGAGATTATCCAAACTCATTGTTTCAAAATCAGCTTTGTTTCTCCACACAACAGTATGCATGCTCCATTCTGGTGCTAGGCTTCTGAGAAACTTGAGATTGATGTCTTCTTCAGGAACTGTGTAGCCTACAAGCTTCAAATGGCTTATAAGCTTTTGAAGCCTGTTATAGGTACCATCAAGGTTTTCTCCACTTAGAGCAGTGAAGTTTTCAAACTGATGTTTCAGAACATTCTTCCTTGATTTTCTGGTAGCAGCATTGCCACCAAACCTTGTCTCCACAGCATCCATAAGATCCTTGGCAGTTTCACACTTTCAAAGTCCAACTGATACTCATTAGGTATTCCCATCATGAGAATACTGTGAGTTTTAATCTCCAGCTTCCTTTGATCTTCATCATCCTTGCTTTTGATGGGCACCTCCTTCCTATCAACAATCAATGGGAATTTGTCTCCATTCAAGACAACATTCCACATCTTGTAGTCAATAATTCTCATGTATTGCTTGATCCTCATCTTCCAAAGCTCATATTCTCCTTGCTTGAGCATTGGTACCTTTGAGGCAGTAACCATATGTGTGTCATCACCCATAACTTCAGTTGAGGTTATGAACAGAGTTTGAGAGTACTTGAGTTCTTCTTGATCACAGCTTCTAGATCACAAGCTCTGATACCACTTGTTAAGATCATTTAGCTCGAGGTTGGTTAGACCTCATCTAGGGATTACACAATAATAATGATTAAGAACAATGCACAGCAGAATAAATAAGAATATCATTATTATTGAACAAAGGTTTCTTCGTCATCATCTCTACTCTAACATACAAACCCTAGGCGTCCATTGTAGGAACTTGACGCCTAGACACACACACTTTTCCTGTAATATTACATTGTGGAAGACCTGAATAAAACCTGTACCCTTGATCTCTTTATATAATAGAGAACTTTGGGTTTACAAAAGACTACGGAGGACTAAAATATAAATCTTCTTTTGCAAGCAAGTCCTTCTTGTTTCATTCTTCATCTTTTGTCCTTCATCTTTCATATTTTGTCAATATCAACTCAAAGTATAAATCCCAACAATCTTCCCCTAGTTGATATGACAAAACCAAGTGTATGAAAGATGTCGTCTTCCCCTTAAACCATGCATATCACCAAGGATCTTCAAGTTGCAGCTTCAATGTAAATATTCTTCCCCTTTTTGTCATCATCAAATAGGGGACAAATGTACGCAACCTTGATCTTCACAACCACAAATCAATACCATACATCCAATTTAGTCCTTTAATGTCTTGAATTACCCACCATTAAGAACACCAAAACGCTTACTTATTAATGAACTCAAGACATAAAAATCCCAAATCTTCAGTAAGAATACCAACGAATAATCATGAAAACCTTCACCTTGATGCAGCACATAAATGGTTAATCATTTTAACAATAAGCTTCCCCTGAAACCCATATGTTAACCATTTGTTGAATCTTCAATTCTGTAGGCTCTATGTAATGATTACTGATGAAGAAAACTAAGTATTACCAATTTGATGCTAAAGTAGAATAACCCAAACTTGTGTCTTAAATATAACTTCGAACGTATACCCAAAACGATGTATAGGGAGACCACAATCTCTTGACAATAATCACTGAGCACAATAACGTAACTCCTTCAAGTGTTTGTCAATTCATAGATATAATAAGAACGCAAACCCGAATAATTCCACGTCAACGTCAAATAGATGATAAGAACTTTTCTTCGTAACCAAGTAGAACAAATAAAACGAGCCTTTATAATATGTTAAGAACCGAAACCAAAATCCAAAAATCGTCAAACGTGTGTGTCGTACCAAAATCTCCAAAACCATAACCATGTACAAACTGATATTGAACAATGCTAAAAATCAGCTTGTCTTCCCCTCACGTCATGGAACTCATGCTCACCAAATTGCCTTCATACATAGTCCATCAATAAATAATAGTAACATGCATGACTTCGAGTAAATAGAACTAGGGTTCATTGTTGAAAAATATTCAACTCACCAAAACTAGCTTTATCTTATAATAGCATGCACATAAAATCCAGATTCCAAACTTGTGTGTGTCAACTCCATATTATTCTTTATACCAAACTGCCAAACTTCCTTAAATCGTTAAAAGTTCATGCCACCATTCAACTCTATAAATAGTACCAGTAATACACTAAACACAATCCACAAATCAGTTTTCACTTGTGCCCCATTCATCAAACCAAACAGAGTGCAAACCTCATGAATCCAAAACTGATCGTAGCATCAAACAACACTAGTTTGCAAAAGCAGTGGAATCTTTTTAAGCAGCAGTGGGAACTTTTTAAACGTAGCAGTGGGAACTTATACATGAGCAGTGGTAATTAAGCGTAGTAGTGGGAATCATGAAGCTAGCAGTGGAAAAATTTTCGAGGCAGCAGTGCAAATATGAAACCTTCAAACGAACTTTGAGATCAGTGTATCATTTTAAAACCCTGAACGATTTCCTACCCAGCAAGCTCAGCTTATAAACACACAAAACACACGAGCGGCATACTCATTACAGATCTGAATCTCGAATTAGGGATTGATCAAACATTAGTTGTGAACTTCTTTCATAGGCTTACTCCTATCCAAATAATCATGACCAGAGATCAGTCCATAAGGAGTAGAATTTAGTCGTTGCTCCAGTAGGGTTACTTCCAGTATTCAATGTGTATGCGAAAGACCAGTAATGAATGTACCCTTACTCCACAAAACGTACCAGTAATTAACAAGTTCCAGTAACCTTACTCGCTACACCAGTAACTTCATTCGCTTTACTCCACACAAACTAGTAACTTCAGTAAACAAATCGACATTCACAAACAATATTCAACCCCACATCATGACAGGTCACTTGCGATTTGTAACCAAAGCTTTATTCCAAGAATTGATCAATGATGTATTTAGAGCTAAGAAACAATCGTTGTTATGACATGAAAGTGTCGCTAAAACCAAATAATCATTATAAACCCTAATAATCGAACCACCTTGATTGATTCCAAGCTGCTTTCTTAGTATACGAGATTAGGGCATGATTTTAAACCAACTTCCATGATGTATTAAACCATACGGATAAAGAAATCAGAAAACAATACCCTAAAAACCTTAAAAATTCGACTTACTAACATGTTTCTGTAGCAGACTTTGAGACCATATATCTTTTTACTGAGAGCTCGGATTAAAGATCCCTCCGGTGAGAATCTTCCTTAATATATAGAGAACCTCCAGAAAAAATTTCATTAAGATCCAACGGTTAACGAATGAGATATCGCCTGTTGAAAACTGCACTGCAGAAAAATACGAAAATTGTACCAAAGTCGAATTTTTCTTCTTTTCTTTGTTCTTCGACAAACCNCCATATATCTTTTTACTGAGAGCTCGGATTAAAGATCCCTCCGGTGAGAATCTTCCTTAATATATAGAGAACCTCCAGAAAAAATTTCATTAAGATCCAACGGTTAACGAATGAGATATCGCCTGTTGAAAACTGCACTGCAGAAAAATACGAAAATTGTACCAAAGTCGAATTTTTCTTCTTTTCTTTGTTCTTCGACAAACCAAACCTTGTTTAATCCCACGATCACGAGCCCCTTGGCTCTGATATCACTTGTTGATCCCAGTTGAGCAGTAGATCTTATATAGAAGCTGACTTAATTGCAATGAACTTAAACAATATGCGGAATATACTGTGTAACTTAAGATGAACACAAGAACAAAGTTTTCACACTTTAACACTTCAATATATTTAATACGAGCACTCTATGAATGCTAGGGTTTACAACCTTGAAGTGATTCGACTTAAACACAGACACGTACGTAATTCTAACCCTAGGGATCTCCTTTTATAGATAAGGAACCCTACACGGTTTTACAATAACTTCTTACACGAACAAAGATATTCTAATCATATAGAATATTTACACAATCTTTACTATAATTACAAGACACGTTTCTATTATAATCTCTGAGCAGCAGATTCTTGCAATTCTTCCAGCAGCACTTTCCAGCATAGCAGCAGTTTGTTTTTCACTAGCAGCAGATTCAATACTTTAGCAGCAGATTCAGCATACAGCAGCAGATTGACACTTAGACAATTTCTAAGAAGTAGAATCCTAAAACCCAACAATCCTCCCCTAAACTTGATATTTGCCTCCTAAATCATCAAGTTTCTTTTAAGCATAAACAAACACCAGGAGGATGCTTCCAAACATCTACTTCATTGAATTAAGGATCTGCTCATACTTCTGCAGCAACTTACAAGCTACATCATCTGACTTAAAATGTCTTTGAAGCTTTAAGAATCCATTCTGCACCATTTGAGAGATTATCAACCTATTGTTATTCAAACCAGGATAATCTTTCTCTACCAAAAGAAACACAGTAACACCTCCAGCTGATACTTCATGAACTCCACAAGATTGATATAAATACCATCTGTTTACCCTTTTGTCTCTCATTTCTATCCATTCTCTATCAGTATCATGAGGTTCAAACATTATCTTCAGGTTATGATAGATTATGTTTTCATGATCATTTTCTGGTTGTGTAGCTCCAAATTTTCCTTTGTACAATCTCCAGACATCACACACATCATCCCTATCCATGAAGTTAAGCATCTGAGAGAATCTTATAAACCCATAATACATATCATTAGTTCTCTTAAACTCCCAATACCCTTCACTTGCATCTCTAACTCTGAATGTGTAAGAGATGATTGGATGTTTAGCTGCCAAAGGGACTGCATTTGAGATTTGTGGTTCTTCACGTGTAGCCAATATGGTGAGAGCCATCAACCTTTCTTGCTCAGCTTGTGTTATCTCCTCTATAGCTTCTTTTTCATTCTCTTTCTCTACTTCTGAACTGCCAGCAATGCTAACCTTCCTCTTTTTCCTAGCAAAAGTTTTCTTAAAAGTTCCTCTTTTCTTGCTTTCATTGGTAGGAGTAGGCTTAGTCTCTGCTATACTTTCATTCACCTGCTCTGCAACTTTAGGCTTTTCAACAGTGTCAGCCTTTTTGATCTTCTCTGGTTCACTTGACTTCTTTTCACCTCTTATCTTTCTATTCATCTCAGCAATTATTGCCTCATCTTCTTTAGATCCAATGGCAATGAATCTTTCACATTCTATTTTAGCATTTTGATAAATAGTGAAGATTTCAGAGTCTTTATAGTTCTCGAGGTCAACAAGTCTCCAACCTTTGACATGTTTCAGGTATCTCTCTTGAACCTTCCTTTGCTGTAGAGGTGTTGGCCCTTTGAAGATCTTTCTTTTCTTTCTTGCAGCAGCAGCTTCCTTTTTCTTTCTTGCTGTAACCTCCTTCATCCAAGCTTTAACATCAAACTCAGGAACTTCTTGTTCCTCAATTTTTACTAGCTTGGCAAGCTCAANATTTTGATAAATAGTGAAGATTTCAGAGTCTTTATAGTTCTCGAGGTCAACAAGTCTCCAACCTTTGACATGTTTCAGGTATCTCTCTTGAACCTTCCTTTGCTGTAGAGGTGTTGGCCCTTTGAAGATCTTTCTTTTCTTTCTTGCAGCAGCAGCTTCCTTTTTCTTTCTTGCTGTAACCTCCTTCATCCAAGCTTTAACATCAAACTCAGGAACTTCTTGTTCCTCAATTTTTACTAGCTTGGCAAGCTCAATGTCAACATCTACCTTTATCACTTCTTCCTCCCATTCCTCATAAGCTTTCCTATCCTTTTCTTCCTTCTCAGCTTGAAGTCTTTCTTTTTCAAGAAGTTGTTGCTCCAATGCATATTCATCTTCTTGAGCTTTTAGTGCAATAGCTCTATCATGTTCTTCCAGTTTTTCTTTAGGCCAATCTTCAAGAGGAATCTATGTGAGATCAACTTCATCATCTGAGTCAATATCAGATTCTATCATTATTCCTTTTCCTTTATCAGATGCTTCAGCTATTGAAATAGACTTCTTCTTTGGAATGGTGGGTTCTCTGATAATCACTCCTTTGGTAGGTAGTTATACCTTCTGAAATTCCATAGGGAGTGTCTTTGGTTGAGGTGTAGGAGTAGGTGTTGGTTGTTGTTGTTAAGCAGATTGTTGAGATGGTAGTTGTTCTGATTATGCTGCTGATTCTTTCTCACTTAGCATCATCATAGCCTCAGCAGCAGCTTTATCATTAGATCCAGCAGCAGATCCCTGTGCATCTGCAGAGTCACCTTTTGCACTAGCAGCAGGATCAGCAACTGTTTCTTGAACAACAGTAGTTTCTTGAGCAGCAGAGTTCTCAGCAACAAAATCCTGATCTTTTTCATTTACCACTGACTGATCAATAACACCTGGAGCAGCAGATTCTGGAGCAGCAGAGTTCTCAGCAGCAGTGTCAACATCAGTGTCTCCTAAAGTTTTTAAAACCCCACTCATCATCTCTGTAGCCTTCACAAGTTGTTCAGGTTCCAAAGTTTTGAGTTTGTCTACCACCAACTCTGTTGTTTCCACAATTTTCTCCATTACAGCCTCATGCCCTTATTTATCAGCAACCACATACCTATCAACATTTTCACCATCACCACTGTCTATCTCCATATCTTCCCATGTACCCATACCAGTATCCAAAGCAACATGAGCAGTAGTTTCTTCCAAAATTTTATCCTCCCCTGAAGTTTCCAAATCATTCCTCCCCTATTTGGAAGCATCCTCTTCCATTGCAGTGGGTTGAGTAGAGGATCTAATTCTCTTGGAAGGTCCCACTATCTTAAATTTTTTGAAGGTTGAAGATCTTGATTTCTTTAAATTGAGCAGCACCTTCATCTGTTGCTGCATTTTAGTAATCTCCTTAGCTTGAGCAGATGAAAGTTTCTTGAGATCAAGAACATGTTCCTCCAAAGATGTGCATTTGGTCTCCAAAGTGGTACATTTTGCCATCAATTCCTTAACAGTTTGCATACTAGTCTCATCACTTCGACCTGTATTACCTGGTCCAAGAGGTAAATCATTGACATTGACATTTTGTACAGTATCATCCATCAATTCATTTGTTTCAAATCTATCCTCATCACTTTGGGATGTATTACCTTCCCTGAGAGGTGAATCTTTGGATTTAAGCTCAGTATCAAACCTAGTTTGATCATCTAAACCCCTTGTATTAACCATGTGGCTAGGGTTTCCATCATTGGATTCAGATTCAGAAGAATCTTCCTCACTAGATGTTGCCTTGGTTTGGGTCTTACTTATGTTATCATTGTCCTGCTCTGCTTCTAAGCTAGTAGCAGTAGTGGTAGCCCTTACCAATCTGTCTCCTTCATCACCTAAGACAGTCTCATCTGGTACATTCATCCTAACACTGGCCTGAGATTGCTCAGTGTTCTTTGAGGTTGTCCTATGTGTTTGGGTCTTTTCAGTTGGTGTAGATGAAACCTCATTGGAACCTTCAAAAGATGGTGTGTGATGGGAATCAGTGGGGTTTTCTAACTCTTCACCCTAATTGTTTTGAAAAAGTTCCACCATATATGGCAAAAGTGGTGTGAACTTGCCTGAAAAACCTTTTCCATTTTTAATCAAGAAAGTAAACATTTTGGGTACCAAAGGTATTGCCTCTTAAGTAGCCTTGTGTGTTCTTACTTTAGAAATCTGGTTTTCCACAAACAATTGAACAAATCTAGGATAAAGCAAAGATGTTCCTTTTTCCCTGGTTGATTTTGCCATACCCTCTAAAATAGAGTTTGAAAAATTAAATGGGTTTCCATTGCACAGACACACCATAGCAGAGGCTATGGGTGCACTGAACTCATTCCACCCAGATTTTTTAGAACTCAAATAATGTAAGAGATTATGGACCAAAAATTTGTACTGTGAACAGAGAAGACCGTTTTGAAATTTTAAACCATCATTTTTCCTCTCATATCCCAGAGCATGTAAACCTTCAAAAATGTCAGTTTTAACAAGTACCTTAGGAGCATCCTCATCATTAAAGAGAAGAATCTCTCTAATAGATGATTCAGTGACAAGGACCTTTTGATTATCTACCATGGCTCTTATTTGTGTTTCCCCATTATTAGTTTTGACCTTTGCAGTAAACCAGAACTGTTTAATGTAGGATTGAAAGATAGTCGGGTTCACAGTTAATGCATACCTATGGAGTAGCATTAAGAAAGTGTACCATCTTTGTGAACTCATCTGGAACCAAGGATGCATCTAAAAATGCGACATTGTTGTGGTCTCTGGCCCAAGTGCGTGTAATCTCCATGAAGTTAGGGTTTGTGAATTTGGGGAATTTTGATTTTGATGATAATGAAGTGTTAGGGTGCGGTTATACTTCAATTAGGAGCATGTAAAAACTAATTGTGAGATCCAATTAGGTTTTTAAACTGATTTGGGAAGTTACATAACCGCCCTTCCACTTTTAAACCGAGCAGCATAACCCTGTGTAGCAGCAGAGTAAAACAACTAGCAGCAGAGTTATTTGGCTAGCAGCAGAGTTGACTATACTTAAGATTTTTCTCGGTCAACCAGTCAAAAGTCAAACCTTCCATTAATTATCCCCAATTAATGGCAATTACCAACTCCCTCTTCACACGACACTTGGTGGCATATAAAATAATGTACTAACACCCCACTCTCTTGCATATTCTTCATATCTAACAACCAACCAAAATATGTTTCCCTAAATAATTGTTACTTATGAGCAAGGTTGTAAATATCGCTCGGCGGTACCCTGACGGTCGATGCCCGCCAAGCGCCATATCGGTCTTGGCGGCACCATGGCGGAGACCATAAATTATAAAAGAATTTATTTTTTTTAAAAAATAAATATTAACAATATTAATGTTTTTATTATTTTTAATTATATATCTTTTGTATATTTTGCAAACTTTACATTATATGTGATTTTAATTAATTTTTGGTCTACTTTTATTAAAGTCTATTAAGTTATTTGTTGGGCCTTATAAGCTTATTAAAGGGTTAATAAACCTAATAATATACTATAGTTACTCAACCTAAAAAAACATAGCCTCCACTCACACTCCCATTCACCTTCTTCTCTCTTCTTCAATTCTCCCACTTCAAGAAAACAAGCACTAGCTCAAATTAAAACAAAATCAAGAAAATCGAAGTTGACTGGCATTGACCGGCTGGAATAAAAAAANTACCCGCCGTCATGGCCGATTTTGACCGCCATTGACCAAAACCGATAAGTTAAACCGATATGGTAAATATCGTGACGGTGGACCACCGCCAACCGCCATGGACCCGCCATAACCAATTTTTACAACACTGCTTTATGGGTGTTCAAAATTCTAGCTTTAATATCACTAATTAATGACAACCTACTCCTACATGTAATATTTGCAGCATAATCCTAAAATAACAAAAAAAAACCATATAAATATATATTACAACACATATACTTAACAAATAAAAAATAAGTGTAATGGAACAAAAAATAAATATTGCGAAATGCCTGATAATCCGCCATATTCACCGCCAACACTCGTAAACGACCACTGTCAACACCAACTCCGTCACCACAGAATCACCAACTACAGCACCTCATATCAGCAACACTACACAACCACCAACCACGTCACCACCGCAGCCACCAGAGAATTCACCACACAGTTACGTCACCACCACTTAACAACCACGTCACCACAACCACCCCTGTGACCACAGTCACACAACCACGTAACCACCAAAGAAACCCGCCGCTGTCAGCACCACCACAACACCGCCAACAAAATTTTTTTATCACCACCACCTCCACCACTTAAACACCACTAAAAATCCACTAAAACACATAAACTAAAAACTCATACTTAACTTTGATCCGTGAAAAAAAATGCGAGCATTACCGGTCAAATACTACAATTCTTATGAATTGTCGTTACAAAAATTGAATCTCGTTAGCTTTTTCAGGGATTGCTCTTTCCCGAGGTGGTGGTCGTGTAGGTCGAACATTTTCATAAGCGAGCACCTTTAGGGTTTTGTTTGGTTTGGATCATCTTTTAATATACACCGTACACGTGTACACTGTGGAGATCGGACATTTCTATATGCGAGCACCATGGGTATTTTTGTAAACGCTTCAAAAGTTGGGCTCTGCAAGATACACATGTGTATATATGGGCTCTAACGTAATTTTCGCATTTAATTATGTGTCTAATCAGAAAGGGTATTTTTGCCGAGGCTAAAAGTGTAATTAATGTGTTTGTGTGGGATTATATATACATAACATAAGCGGCTAGGACTCTGTTCGGCAAAAGTAGTAGAACAACAACTATTATCCCTTTTAAGTAGTCTGTAGTACCAGCGCGCCGCCTCGTTATGAGGTTCCAAACATTGAAGAAACTGCTCCTATTCAGCAACATCCTATTGTGGATACAACAGAGACGCTTTGTATTGGAATTCAGAACTGGGTCATGAAACGACGAAAGCTCGGTAACACTCACCGACGTGAACGTACATTCCGGTCATCTAGATCTGCTGGAAAAAGGCCGAATCGTCGGCAATCATGCAATCCTGGAAGAATAAACGGTTTGATTATGTCACATGAAGAAATAGTGTTAAGAGGCAAACGAACAGCTCTACAAGTTTGTGAAGCCGATTCTTCCATTATCTCCCTATTTCTTTTTTACTCGTTGTATGTTGAGTGGTGTCGTCATTTAGATCGGGAATTTTATCTAGATGGACAGATAGGAATGTTTCGATAACATTGTTTAGTATCCTGCAAAGTTTCACAGAGGAAGGAATTCGATAGTGGGGATCAACGTCAACTCAGTAACCTACTGATTAACCGTGTCACTTGTTCTGTCTATATCGGAATACTTTGATATTATCCGTGAACGTGTAGACGGAAATGACGTAATGCCCTGATAAGGATGTGTCTTGATAAGCGATACACAGAAACATACATTTCAGAGACTTGCCGAAACCTTACTAACTACACTCGAATTCGGATGTAGCTTATACATGTGCGCCCCTCCTCTAACAGACTAATCTCATTACCAATAGTGCTGGGGTTCTTACTTCAACAATGATCAGTGCTCAGGTATTACATGCGTTCGACGAGCTTACAATACTTAGCCTTCTGTGATTTGCTATTTCCTTCTTAATAATTGCAAAGAATTCGTGATGCGTCTGGGTGGGACGATTTGGACAGGACGATCTGCAACAAGTAAAAAGAAGGAAAGAATACCGTTGGAATTCTAAGCAAAGAAGAATGGTAAGAACTTCATCCCCATGGCATTAGTCATGACGTATATTCGTCGCCAATTCGCCACACTGCTATCCGAGCGGGAGCAGGCTTAGGAGGCGGAAAGTTTATATCGGGGTTCGTCATACGTTTCCGTCCTGACATTTCAGAGGCCCAAATGCAAAGTCACCGACTTCAATGCTTGACCCCATCATCTCAGACTTAAAGCTTTTTGGTTACGACTTTCATCTATTTCATAAATTCCATTTTCTTTGTTAATTGTGATTTAAGGCTTGTGTTACACATAACACGTGCACGAACCCATACCTTGTAAGAAAGGAACGCTGTGGTACGCTTCAGTGCCTACAATCTATGATAAGGAGCGAAGGCTTCTTACTTTTGAAGTAGAATTTATCAAAAAAAACTTTTCAGATTTTCACAATTCACTCAAAAGACAAGTATTCTCACTCAATGAGTACCCCAGTTGAGGGGGGTACTTGGTACCAAAACATCGTTCTTAAAACTCAAATCTTTGAGAAACTCCCCCATCAAGACTCAAAAAGCATAATTTTAATCAAATCGTCTGCAAAAACAACATCTGATATGCCTATTTTTGAGGGGGAAGAAGAAACGTGAGATCATATACAATGAGTGGTAGGTGCAAAAGTTGATAATTCACTATCCGAGCTCGTATGACTAGAATTGAACGCCATAAAGAAATTGACGAAATCAATAAACAAATTAAGTCAATGTAATATCGAAAGGATTTATCCGAGTAAGATATGTACCGTTTTCGAGAAAACATATTCTAGACGTTAATACACAGTATTGACGGGTCTAACTTCCTTATGGAATGGTTTTATACAACTTCAACAGGTTGTTAATATAGCGCGAATAGATTAGTCTACAACGTACATAAAACCACTGACAATAGCGAATACTCTTTAAATATAGCAACGTAACCGGTGTGCGCCTCGGGATAATGCTATTAATGTTTAAAAATTAGCACGTGTCATATTGTACATAAGATTGCAACATCTCCCGCATGTGTTATTTTTCCTCAAAATATTCATTAAGCACATGTGAGGCGGGAGTATAAGATCAACCTCAATAAAAAAAACCCCGGCCAGGCGATTATACATAATGATTTTTTGTACAGATACATAACATAGAGAGATTTTGTTTGGTTTCACAATGTGCATCACTTGAGGGATGAGTTCAAGCATAGGTATCATGGAGTACCTAAGTTCGTAGACCTGAAGGTTAGGATAACCGTCCTAACTGATCGCCTAAACCAGAGGGATCTACCCCCAAGGACATACCAATAGTTAGTATTCTAGAAGTCCTTAGGTATGATACCAAAAAAGGATAAATGATGAACGGAGAAAGAAGGGTTGAAGAATTAAAAGAATGTTATGAAAGGGTGAAAGAATGAAGCCTCCAAATTATTCAACCTTAGCAGACACCAGGTTCATTCATATGCTACTGTTGTTGCAAGCGACACCGGATGAAGATAAAAGACGTCTGGACTAGTGACTGCATGCAACTTAACCTTCCTAGCACTCGGGTATCTCTCAAAAGAATAACTTGTTTCAATTTCACGGGGCCGTTTGAATTATCGACCTTACTATTTAGAGTTGGTTGATATTGAAACAGGAGACCTGCCCAATCTCCGCATAGGAAACCATAAGTTGCACTAATTGAGTCTAGAGCACGAGATACATTCACAGATCTCTTAGCGTTAGCACTTAGAATCCTTTACATTGGTTTGTCTAGCATCAATGGAACCACTGAATTATCGAGTCCTTCCAGATGCTTAGCATCTTGCCCAGAACGTTCATAGAGGGATTTACTTAGGTACTTCTCAAAATGATTGAACGGAAATCCTGCCAGGGTCAACATCAACAGCCCTGACAGCATGGTCCTTAGGTAATTCCTTCGTGGGTTACCTGTAGTGTTTATGATGGCTTTCAAAACGGTCACAGCGTGGGTGAATCTCCAGCGACTCACCTAATGTGGGTGTTTTAATTGTGCCCGGTAAGTCTTAAGGGGTATCGAATTAGGAAGGGGCTT
>LBNU01015074.1:0-48503 GCA_014162995.1 Artemisia annua | reverse complement strand
GAATATCATGGCTTTCGTTGTATGCATCTTCTTTTCATCTGTTGCACTACTTCCTTCTTTCGGGTTGATCGTCTCCCAAAGCCCATACGCTTTTAATATTGTTTCCATCAATACTGCCCATGTTGTGTAATTGGAATCCGTCAACTGTACGCATTTAAGTGCTATACTGCTTCCTTCTTTTTCGTTCGTCATGCTTTCTTCCTTTCTTTCTTCTTTCTTGCTTTGACGTGCTTTCGCCTTTCTTGCCTTCTTTCTTCCTATCTTTCTTTCTTTTTGGTACGTGCTTACTTACGTATCTTTTTCGTTCAAACGTGCTTACTTACGCTTTCTTTCTTGTAAACGTGCTTACTTACGTTTACTTTGTTACTCGCGTGCTTACTTACGCGTTCTTTAAACAAGCGTGCTTACTTACGCCTTCGTTCTTATAAGCGTGCTTACTTACGCTTATTCGTGTGCTTACTTACGCGTTTCTTTCTTACTTCTTACTTTGTGAACCACAAGGGTTCGAATTCTTAATTCTAGTTTTGTAGTTTATTAATCTAAAAAAATGTTTTTTTTTTGTAAAAAAAACAAGACTTAATCTTACTTTCAAACACTAGAGTTGTTTCTTACTTACTTACTTGGAAACACTAAGGTTTCTAACAAAACTAAGCTTCTTTCTTACTTTCTTACTATCCTTCAATTGATTTTGGGATTATATATATATATATATTTTTCCTAATCAATAAATAAAGTGAAAAGAAAAAAAATAAATAAATACTTAAAAATATTTTTCCTACACTTCAGGTTCCTGGTTTTTTCTTTTTCTTCCCCACTTTACTTTTCCTTTCTTATAAAAACTAATTCTAATTAGATTGAAAAACAGAGAGAAAAAAAATCCAGGGAATACCAAATTGACTGCTTGTGTTCTTTCTTCCTCCTTCAATCAATTGCTGGTGTGATCAGAAGAATAAAACGTTCCTCCTTTCTTACTTCTTCAATCGATGTTGATGTCTTCTTGATTTGGGTAATAACCACAATCGGTGGTTTTGTCTTCTCCTGATCAAACTTCGCCTTCTTACTTCTCCAATGAATGAAACGGGTAATCCTTCTTTCTTCTTTCCTTCTTACTTGATTGATTCCCGGAATCGTTCTCGCTCTTGATACCAATTGTTGGGATATCAGACTTCACAGGTTGTTATTGATATGATTGGAACAAGGTTTTGGGACAGAANGGTATATATTGGAACAATGTTTTGGGACAGAAACTTACAATAGAAATAGGACACCAAGAATATAAACTGAATATGTACTAATCGAATGAATATTTTGATTACAAAATTAGACCCTATTTATACTTATTGAATCGGTGCCTTGTTACAGCGTGACTTTTGGAGAAGAGACATACCGATTCAATAAAAGTCGTGACCCTAAAAACGGTTTATACCGTTATCCTATGACCCAGCCCAATACAAACTTTACATAATGACACCCTAAACTTACACTAATTACATACTATACTTTCTAATATGACCCATTTAACCCAAAGTTTAGGTTAACAATCAACATTATCAACTCCCTCAGAAAGGTTAGAAATAGGACACCAAGAATATAAACTGAATATGTACTAATCGAATGAATATTTTGATTACAAAATTAGACCCTATTTATACTTATTGAATCGGTGCCTTGTTACAGCGTGACTTTTGGAGAAGAGACATACCGATTCAATAAAAGTCGTGACCCTAAAAACGGTTTATACCGTTATCCTATGACCCAGCCCAATACAAACTTTACATAATGACACCCTAAACTTACACTAATTACATACTATACTTTCTAATATGACCCATTTAACCCAAAGTTTAGGTTAACAATCAACATTATCAACTCCCTCAGAAAGGTTAGAAATAGGACACCAAGAATATAAACTGAATATGTACTAATCGAATGAATATTTTGATTACAAAATTAGACCCTATTTATACTTATTGAATCGGTGCCTTGTTACAGCGTGACTTTTGGAGAAGAGACATACCGATTCAATAAAAGTCGTGACCCTAAAAACGGTTTATACCGTTATCCTATGACCCAGCCCAATACAAACTTTACATAATGACACCCTAAACTTACACTAATTACATACTATACTTTCTAATATGACCCATTTAACCCAAAGTTTAGGTTAACAATCAACATTATCAACTCCCTCAGAAAGGTTAAAATTAGGACACCAAGAATATAAACTGAATATGTACTAATCGAATGAATATTTTGATTACAAAATTAGACCCTATTTATACTTATTGAATCGGTGCCTTGTTACAGCGTGACTTTTGGAGAAGAGACATACCGATTCAATAAAAGTCGTGACCCTAAAAACGGTTTATACCGTTATCCTATGACCCAGCCCAATACAAACTTTACATAATGACACCCTAAACTTACACTAATTACATACTATACTTTCTAATATGACCCATTTAACCCAAAGTTTAGGTTAACAATCAACATTATCAACTCCCTCAGAAAGGTTAAAATTTCCGATATGAGAGGTTAGAGAAGCAATGTCATCCAAGGCTCTACCTCTTGGCGGAATTCGCCAAGCCCACAGACCTTTCCAACTACCATCTACGAGCCCCCATCTCTGATATATATTGCAATCCTGGAAAGAATCGAGCGCGAAGAGCCTCGGAAACGAGTCCATTAGGCGGGAACCATCAGGACACCAAGTGTCTTTCCAGAAAGAAGTAGTCAGGCCATTTGACACCTTAAGAGAGAAAGAGTTTTTAAATGAACCCTCAATAGATTCAATACTATATATTGACTTGATGATGTCGCACCAAATGCCATGACCTTTATTATAACCCAATGGTGACGAGAGACCACCATCAACACCATAGAAGCAACATATGACTTTCCGCCAAAGAGCGTCTTTTTCCATAAGATAACGCCACTTCCATTTACCAAGCAAAGCAAGATTTTTCGCTAACAAACTACCAACCCCTAACCCTCCATGTTTAGGACTAACAAGGATGCTATCCCATTTAACCCAACTAATACCACGTTGATCTTCTTTGAACCCCCAAAAGAACCGACAACGGAGAGATTCTAGAACCTTAATAATGTTCAAAGGCACTTTGAATAAAGACAAGAAATAAATGGGGATACTACCAAGGACCGATTTTATCAAAGTGAGGCGACCCCCAATAGAGAGGGATCTCGCTTTCCAAGCCGAAAGTCTATTGCGAATCCGATTAACCACATCCACCCAACCATCACAAAAGTGCATTCTTTTACCGACCGGGAGACCAAGATAAATAAAGGGAATAGAATCATGAGAGCAATTTAGAGACGAGGCCACCGCCTCAACCTCATCAGAACCAACACCAACACCAAATAACCTGCTTTTAGTCAGATTAACTTTATGACCTGATGCTTCCTCAAAACATTTGAGGATGAGAATAAGATTCCTAGCATTAGATCTAGACCATTTGCCAAAGAAGAGGGCATCGCCGGCATATTGTAAAAGCGAGACATTTGAACCATCATCGGTGAGATAAACACCCTTAAAGAAGCCTTTATTACAAGCCTCGGTAATGGAGACTTGGAGAGCTTCTGTAACAAGAAGAAAAAGGATAGGCGAGAGCGGGTCACCTTGATGGAGACCTCTTTCCATTTTAAATTCTGTCGAGGGGGAGCCGTTGACAAGGACCGAAATAGAGGCATAAGATAAACATGTATCAATCCACATCCTCCATCTAACTCTGAAACCCATCTGCTTCATGATATCATTAAGAAATCTCCAATTGACGCTATCAAAGGCCTTCTCGAAGTCAACTTTAAAAAGAAGAAGATTGATACAGAAGGTAGATTGAGAGATACAGAATTGAAATTTCAAACCCCGTTAAATTAAAGTCACTCTATCCAATTTTTAAAAATATAGTACAATTCCTATTAAAGATCAAACTTAATAATATATAGATGCTTAACATCATTGAGTATGAGATGTCATTTAGGTTTTGTGGACGCAAAAGTGCATATATTGGACTCTTTTCTAGTTTTCCTAAAGTTTCACAAGGTTCATAGTGGGGTGCAGACCACGGCATCAAGCACTTTTGAAAGAATGGGAAACAAGATGTGTCATATCATCACTAGCATGTGAGAGGGTTCACCTTCGATTCCTGCTAACTAAGTGCAAACACCAGAGACACGCCAGCCTCGTGAAAACGAAGGACTTTACTCGGTTTGTTTTTATGTACGTGGCTGTTCAAATCCCGTGAATTAATCGGTCAAAAGAAAAAAAAAAAAAAAATGATTAAAAAAATACTTGTAATAGGTGACAAGTTCGAGCAGCTTGTGAGCGAGAAAATATCTGTGAGGTTGTCAATTCGAGCATTGTACATGCAGGTTCCCACATTCCTTTTTAAAACTTTGTATTAATGTTAATTAACGAATAACGAGTATGATAGAAACAACGCTTCGCTGCTGGCAATTAGTATTTCGATGACATAATTCCTAGTACTACATATACTCAACTACGTATATAATTAATAGTTATTTTATATAAATTTCTCATAATCGTATGCTATAATATGAAGTATTAAGAGAAAAATTAGAATAGCTTATGGCATAAGGGTTATTTGATTGTTTAAAGCACGACAGAAAAACTCAAAAAAGAAAAGAAAAAAAATCTTTTTGGTTAACTATGTTTCCGACTTTTTGGCCGACTAATCCACAAAATTTAAATCCACCGCCATACAGACTCAAACCAGGTATTCCTTGTTTTCATAATCCATAATAATGTTAGACAATTATTTAAATACGTAATATATGATAAACGAAAATGTTGAATAATGGTAAAACCCTAGATGCCCTAAACCCAGAAACCGGGTTTGGGTCTATTATTCTCTAATATTAGAGAATAAAAGTTACCTACACTTCGCTACAGTCATGTGGTTCACATTAATATTTGTTTAGCTAACTGACATACCGTTTAGGAATCGGCAAGTAAGTATACAAATTATTTATTTAACTTTTTTATCACACAAATGTTCCTCAGAGTAACCTAGGGATTATTTATGTAATCGCAAGTGTTCATTGCACAAACAGTCCCTAAATTAAACATACAGATTGTTTTCGTAATTGCAAGTAACAAAGAGACAATTTTTTTTTTAATTTTTTTTAATATTATTATTAATTTTTTTATTTTAAATTTTGGGACTTACTTGCAACACACCTAAGCTGCATGCACTTTTATGTAATTTTTTGTTACACAATGTCCCTAGATTTAACTGAGAGATTGTTCATGTAATCGAGAGTAAAACAGTATGGACCATTTTTTGCAATTTTTCAGTGACTGTTGTAATCGTAAGTAGACCATAGAGACCATTTTGTCAAATGTTTATGTTTAAAATGGGTTAAACCTAGTATAAACTAAGGGTGTGTTTGTTTATGAAAAAAATGTATCTTAGTAGCCTCATATTTTTTGATTCAGGTCGGATCAGACTTATATCATCTTACTAAATAAGATGTAGGGGACTTATCTTATTGCCTCTTACCGATAAGAGGTTGAAGTCTTGTATTAAGATAATATATTTGATGACTTATTAACTATGTTATATTAATGATAATGTTTTGTTTCATGTTTGCATAAGTTACTTATTTCATCGCATTTCGATGGTTTAATAAATAAATTGCGGAAACTAACAATTAAAATCATCCAGACAATTACACAAAAACAAACAACATTATTTCGTTCAAATTCAGACTTTCTAAACACCTCTTAACAGTACGATGTGGTACTCGGATTAAGGCTCAAAACATCATAATGAACAAACAACACCTAATCCTATCTAGATAATAGTCTGCTAACAGCCCTCCGCAGTTGGAGTGGGAGAAGGACGAACGTTCAAACTGCATCGAAACCGGTCAAACAACATATATGGTAAACCTTTGGTGAAAATGTCTACATACTAATAACTAGATGGGACATGGAGAACCCGAACATGACCTGCTGCAACCTGATCTCGAAGAAAGTGAATGCCAATCTCAATATGCTTTGTGCGCTGATGTTGCACGAGATTAGATGAGAGATAGACCGCACTAGCATTGTGAGAAGGGGATGTGGTAGCTTATTAAATTAAATGATAAATAAGTGTGAAATAGGTGTTCGGTTAGTGCAGAAGGAAAAACTCGGCAAAACATAATTCGATGTCGTAGTTATCTATATATTCTAATAAAGCAAAGTATGAAAAAGACAATTATGTCCTCCTAAAAGTGAAATACTGAATTTTGAGAATGTCTACATTAGTCATTTTAACATACTAATTTGAACTAAAACAAAGAAATACTAACTTTGTCAAAAAAGAAAAACTTCTGAGAGAAGTCCCATGAAAATCGGCCACCTTCACAGGTTGTAACCTACCCCTCACCGGCTCACCCTCTCTAAAACCTTAAACCAATTCATTCAAAAAAACCAAAACCTAAAATCATTTAAAAAAACCTAAGCCGCCATTATCATCATCATCATCATCATCATCATCATCAGATAATCGTCAGTTGTTGCTGCTTCGATTCTTCAGGAAACTCAATTTATTAAAGGTGTTATAAACATTTACCAAAGTTGCAGCAAGAACATATCAATTGGTTTAATTTTCAATGCACGTTTCAAAATCAGTTGCTTGAATTCCTTTATGAGATTCATCATTCTTAAACATTATTTTTTTAATGAACTAATTTTTTTGTCTCTCAATTTCAGGTTTTTGTTATGAATCAACGAAAAAATGATTTAGAATGGAGTCGAGGTGTATACTAATCAATTAACCAACATACGATTTAGGTTTACATTTAATTTAATATATTACGGTTTGGTTCGAGTTCATATGATTGATATGTGCAGATTTTTTGTGTTTCGTTATGAAATTTTTGTGATGTGTTTGATGTAATGTATATGAAGCTAAATTCGTTATCGAGAAATTTTTATCCATTGTTAATCGACTTATCCATCTTTAATTTTTTCATTGCAGAAGCTTCTTCATCTAAGCCTCACTGATTTTGAATTCATGTTCAGATTCTCTATCGATGGTTAATTTTTTCATTACGGGTTAAAACTCAAAACAGGTGTGTGTGACGTTTATTTACCAAATGACTTAGCTGTTTAGAAGTTTTGATGAATTATCATGTTATAATGAGCCAAAAGGCATGGCAATTACCTTTACTTAACTTGATACCAAATTTCAGCTGGTGAAATTACTTACTCTAAGATATAGGGGTGTTTGGATTTTGGTTTTGCAATTGATCATTATGACTTTTTAATGCTAGGATGTAAGTATTGTGTTTGTGATTATGTGATTATTTAGGTTCATTTGAAGATCTTGGTCAATGAAGTAAGCTAATCTGAGTTTCAATTATTAGTTCGAGTTCCAATTTAAAATAACGAAGTAAGCTAATCTGAGTTTCAATTATTACTCCATTTTTCTAAGAAAATTTTCATTTGAAAATAGAAAAATGGAAAACCCGTTTAGTCACATTTTTTTCTAACAATTTTCAAAAAAAATGAAATTCTCCCTTTCCAAATTTGAATAGAAAAAATGGAAACCTCATTATGCTCTTCTCACTTTTTTCTTCTCTAAAATAAAACACACTATTTCCCAATCTCATTCTAACCATACTCTTATCACACCGTCTTCCATCCTCCACCTTCACCTTCCATCCTCACCCACCATCGCCGCCCACCGTCACAATCTTCTTATTTTTTTAAAAAGGAAACATATAACTCCAACTAATCAGTTCCTATCGATTCTATGGTCCATTTTTCAGTTATGATTATTTGTATTTGAAAGTTTCTCTATCAATGTATATTCTTGACTAAGCAAACCATTTTCTCCAGTATTTCAAGATAGTTTTATCTCCATTTTTCAATAGTCAAAATGAGATCCACTTAAACATTTATTTTTAAGTGGATATAAAAACATTAAACTATATATCAATATCGATATAAAAATATCTTAGTATTAAATTAGTAACAAATATGTATTGCCTTAAATTCTAAAAGTTTCTTATTCGCCTTATAAAGTAAAATGTAAAAGGCTAATTTTTAACCTGAACTGATTTTTGGTACGGGTTAACGGTTATTAACCTTGCACTTAACAAGAGGCGAAGGTTCATGTCATACAGGCTGGCCTATGTTTTGTTACTTTCATTAGATTATCTCTTGATTAAAATTACATAAGTTTATGCAATTTTTTATTTTTATTATTATATATAGGAACGTAAAAATGGTAGTGGAACCTCTGACTATAGAGCAGATTCTAAGGGACGCAACTGACGAAGTTGAATTCCATTCAGTTAACATAGGCAGCCAATGTGCAACAGTTCATAGTGGTTTTAAGATCATTTTGCTAATTATAGTTTGTATAGTTACCACTATCCCAATAAGCAGTTAACACTTTTTATGTTTCATTGTCAATTAGGAATGATAGTTTATACTACACGTGAGAATGAATTTTTATGGAACCATCGTTTAAATGGGTTAGGAATCCTAATATTCATGTGGATGTAAAGGTGTTCGGGTTAAGCCCTACTCTTCAGGTATGTAAGTACACATTGATGTTTTTACGTACATGATCCCATAAAACAATAGAGACTCAAGCTAAAGTAACTACCCATTTCGTAAAACGGGTCAAAATTAAAAACTTTTATTGATAAGATTAAAGTCAAGGAAAGGGTAAAGTTTGCCAAAACTGTTGAGATCATTATCTTGCTATTAAAAAGAAGTATTAACAATCTGATGCAAAAGATATTGTATATATTATTATCAGTAGATGCATTACTTTATAAAAGACCTTTGAGAAATGGACCAAAAAGTTGGTGATGACTTGGCCTTACCCGTTTGGACTCATATCTAGAAGTTGTATGTTTGTATCCATAATCCGAGTTAAAAGGCTACTCTTTTTTAACCTGCTAAAAATGATTATATTGGAGTAAATTGTGTCATGTTAGTTCAAGTAATATTTTTAAAGTGGTAAAAAGGCTTCAAAGGATGTATCGATACATTATCAATGTTTCCCGTTTAAAGAAACGTTATTTTGCTCCACTTGTGGTGTGTACTCACCTTAATGTATTGTTGGACAGCAAAGTGAAAAATTGATAAGCTATATGCTATTTAAAAATAAAGTTTGACCTGATTAAATTTAACTAATATTATGTTTTGATTGATTACACCATTAAAGATTATATTCAAGACTTCAAGCTACTTAGTTATTCTTTTGTTTCATTTTTTAAAGCTAAACTCATAATTGTATTGTATTACTTGTCATCTCATCAGATGGAATTCTTGAGTAATAAGCCTTTCTATCATGTCCAGTGTAGACGACTAAGTGAAACTCTCAAGGATAGTGTATGAGTGTTGTCGAATAAAGGAGTACACAACATATATTTGAAGATGTTTGTCGTGGCTGAGGTTCTTTTTTCTTTTGAAAATAATTTCAGTGAATTTAAATTTGATAATGGTTAGTGTTTATGATTTTGAATTTCAGTCAGTCCCTTTTCACGAAATAAGCAGCTGTTTACAAGCTTTATTTACTACGGAGTATGTGTTTTGATCTCTCACTATTAGCTACATACATTCTTTGTAAGTTTTATATTCTTTATTGTATTGTCTTTGTAGGAACACCCAATGCTTCAAAAATTGGTGCTATTGTAAAGCCAAGTGATGCATCAATCTGAAAAAGCACCTGAGGCTACCAAAGGCTGCACCGATTGTAAAAGTACAATGGTTATTTCATAATCGAGATATAAAGTCAAGTGATGCTTCCAAGATTTATGTATGTATTTTGTCATGTATTGTTATCACAAACACAAAAGTTGCTTTATTTGTACTTATCTATTATGTGTTGTGTAGTATTCACAAACTCAAGTATTCATATCCTTTGTTTGTAACCGTAGTATTTTTAAAATGACACATTTGTTGTTGCTATTATTTTTAGTCTTGCACTTTTCTTGTGGTACACAAAGACAGTTCTTAATATATTCAGATAGATAATCACAAATTTTGCTGCATAGCTTTTTTAGGGCAATAACCCTTTCACAAAATGAGAGCAATAACAAACATCGATATGGTTCAATAAAGACTCATGTATAACTCGAGCAATGAAAAGCACACTAAACCAAAATCTACCACAATAATAAGTACATTAATATTAAAGGAGCTGAGAAAAAAGTTGTTTTATGATATGATTAGGGGAACTGAAGCACTCAAACTCTTTTTGTTTATTAAAATTGCAAAAAAGGTATTATACAAAATGTGATGTGAAAAATAAAAATTACCTTAGTTTATACATTTTACATTCCATAATTTTAATATCTTTCACCTATTTTTTATAAGTTTTAATTTAAAAAGGATTTGTTGTTATTAGATTTTTATGAAATGCAAGGTTTTCAAGATCGTGATGGTACTCGGGATCGTTGTATTTTTTTCAAAATCAAAATCCTAAGATCGGATTGGTATCATAAGATATTACTCTAATGTCATTTTCTTAATTAATAGTGATTGTAACAGTATTAAAATCTATATTATTATATTTCATAAACACAAAATTATATGAATGTAATGGAAATGTTATTCTAAATTACGAATACTATTTACAATATTGAAAACAATATTTATGATGATTAACATGTTATTTTTTAAATTCTATAGGAAATAATCCATAACTTTAATGTTTTTTATTTTGCGATTCAAAATAAGTAAGCTTGAATTTAAAAAAGGATTTGTTGTTATTAGATTTTTATTAAATGCAAGGTTTTCAAGATCGTGATGGTACTCGGGATCGTTGTATTTTTTTCAAAATCAAAATCCTAAGATCGGATTGGTATCATAAGATATTACTCTAATGTCATTTTCTTAATTAATAGTGATTGTAACAGTATTAAAATCTATATTATTATATTTCATAAACACAAAATTATATGAATGTAATGAAAATGTTATTCTAAATTACGAATACTATTTACAATATTGAAAACAATATTTATGATGATTAACATGTTATTTTTTAAATTCTATAGGAAATAATCCATAACTTTAATGTTTTTTATTTTGCGATTCAAAATAAGTAAGCTTGAATTTAAAAAAGGATTTGTTGTTATTAGATTTTTATTAAATGCAAGGTTTTCAAGATCGTGATGGTACTCGGGATCGTTGTATTTTTTTCAAAATCAAAATCCTAAGATCGGATTGGTATCATAAGATATTACTCTAATGTCATTTTCTTAATTAATAGTGATTGTAACAGTATTAAAATCTATATTATTATATTTCATAAACACAAAATTATATGAATGTAATGAAAATGTTATTCTAAATTACGAATACTATTTACAATATTGAAAACAATATTTATGAAGATTAACATGTTATTTTTTAAATTCTATAGGAAATAATCCATAACTTTAATGTTTTTTATTTTGCGATTCAAAATAAGTAAGCTTGAATCGGATTTTGTCTTAACTCCTAAGATTGAATGATCAAAACGTGGATATTTTATGCCTTTTGTATCGTTTCTAAACTTTATTTTATTGTTATGTAACATGACTATTATCTATTCATGTATCTAACATATCATTTATTTGCATTATATCACAAATCAATCGCTTATATAAACATATTTATTTTCATAATTATAACAAAACTACCATTTCACGGTTTTCAATTTAATCTCGTGAATTTCACGGGTTAATAACCTAGTAGCAATATATCATAAAGTTGAGTCAAGCTGAAAATAAATTTCATCTTCAATGTCAATTTTACAAAATTTCCCGCCATTATTTACCCTATCATCTAACACAAACTTCAGAATACACTCAAATAATAAGATCTTCTTTTACATATGAAAGTATTAACTATAAGATCAATTACTTGTACAATACATTCAAATTGGCACCTGACATTCAAAATTTTAATTTACACAAAATTAAAATACTTTTAAAAGATAAAAAAGAAAATTAGAATAAAAGAAAATTATCACCAACTCATTATTGTTTAATAGAAGATCTAAGAACGTTGACGATTTGTGATGCTATTATGAATTAGTTTCGATGTTTGCTAAGAGTAGCTAGCAGCTTTGCATTTATTTTGTGTAAGCGTGTAAAATTATAAATAGATATATTATTGATGAAAAATGATTGGGAGACCTAAAAAATGTTACTAATTTTATGTCTAATAGATGTGACAATAAATTATTGGTTTGTGAAGAAGTGGATCCCCTGTTGTCCTAAATAGGATGTTGACACATATGTTTAAACATATTATTAGGCATATAATTTAGGTAATCATTGCTCATTATTTATTGTGTTCTATTGTCATACATTTCATATCTATTTATAAAAAGTGGATAATTAATTCTAAATTTATCTAATTAATAAATATATTCTTTCGTGCGTATCAACATTTTCCCATATTCTATTTACGAATTTTTAATAACTTTTATTGTGTGTATTCTAAAATTTAATAACATATATTGTGTGTATCATTATATTGAGATTATTAGGTGACACTACTCAATCCCTTTCGTTCAATACATACATGTTTTGTTTACATTATCCGGTTATATATTGATCACATATACACCACACACTCTATTTTCCGTTAAACCCCAAATTAACTTCTCTTTTTTCCACCCGATGTCTAATTCATCTCCTATAACAAACCACAAATATATAGCCTTAGGAACGAGGTGTTTGGGGTATATGTGATTTACATATAACTAGGATAATTTAAACAAAACATGTATGATGCAAGAAATAAAGATCAACACACTACAATTTGGAAGGAGTAATCAGACGAGAATATTTATAGACATAGATGAAAAGAAGCTCTGTTCTTCTTTTATGAAAATGGGTATTTTTCGACAAAAAAGTCCCCTCTCAACTTAAGTGATGAGGCTTATTCATATGCTAATAAAATACAATAAAATCATGGCCCTACATAATGACCAAAAATATATGGAAAATATTTGAGCAGTCAACCGAATCATGACTTCAAATAAAATGACTTCAAAATGCTACTTGACCCACACACTATCCATGCCACCATACTCCCTGCTAAAAAAAGATTCATCCTCGAATCTTTAGTCTCTTCCACTTCATTACTTACTTCATCAGTGACATAAGGAGACAAATCTGCTACATTGAAAGTTCCCGACACATTGTACTCACCTGGTAATTCGATCTTGTAGGCATTATCGTTAATCCTTTCTAATACTCGAAATGACCCATCTGTAAGTGGTTGTAACTTGCCAAACCTACCCGCTGGGAAACGCTCCTTTCCATGTCGAATCCACACCATGTCTCCCTCCTTAAATATTACTTGTTTACGACGCTTATCCAACCGCTCCTCACACTTTTTATTTTGCTTCTCAATATGTTCTCGAACTTGTTTATGCACATGTTTGACATGTTGTGCATACTCTTCACCAGCAGAACTGAATTGTTTATGTAGTGTTAACGATGTGAGATCGAGAGGGGTGATGGGGTTCGCACGGTTCACGACTTCAAATGGTGTTTTTCTCGTTGTGCGACTATGTGATCAATTATACGCGAACTCTGCCTGTGGCAACACTAAGTCCCATTGTCGTAGGTTCTCTCCAACTAAACTTCGCAACAAATTACCCAAAATTATGTTCACAACTTCAGTATGTCCATCTGTTTGCGGATGATGTGACGAACTGAATTGAAATTGTGTTCCCATCTTGCGCCATAGAGTGCGCCAAAAATGACTCACAAACTTTACATCTCGATCTGAAGTGATTGTTTTCGGCACTCAATGCAATCGCACAATTTCCTGCAAAAACAAACGAGCTACTTGTGATGCGTCAAATGTCTTGTTACAAGGGAGGAAATGTGCCATCTTTGAGAATCGATCCACCACCACCATAATTGAATCTTTATTCCTTTGTGTTTGTGGTAACCCTAGAACAAAATCAAGACTTACATCCACCCACGGGGCTACTGGTACAGGTGATGGCTGGTACAAACCCGCATTGGTACTTCGGGTTTTTGCCATTGATGAGACGAAAAGTGTTACGCTTTTAGGGNCGCCTGGTATCATTCAACTTTTCACTAAAAAATGCTATGGGCTGACTTTTTGACTAAGTACTCCACCAATTCCCACCCCTGAGGCATCACAATGAACTTCAAATACTTCCTCAAAATTAGTTAGTATTAAGATAGGAGCCTCAGTTACTTTGCTTTTCAATAAACTGAAGGCTGCTTCAGCTTCTGGACCCCAACTGAACTTTCCCAATTTCATACGTTCGGTGATTGGTGAAATAATGGTGCTGAAGTTGTGAATAAATCGCCGATAAAAAGATGCTAGACCATGAAAACTACGATTTTCATGGATGTTTGTTGGTGTATTCCAATCGATGATAGCACTGACTTTAGTAGGGTCTATTTGAATGCCATCCTTAGAAACTATATATCCCAGAACCAATACTTCATTGGTAAGAAAATGACATTTCTTTATGTTAGCATATAACTTTTGTTTCCTTAAGATTTCAAAAACTTTTCGTCAGTGGTTTAGATGGTGCTCTACCTTAGCACTAAATACCAAAATGTCATCAAAGTAAACAACCACAAACTTACCAATAAAAGTTCGAAAAACCTGATTCATTAGCCGCATACTAGAGTATATACACTCGTTAACTTGCTTAAATGATGCAATAAAAATTAATTAAATTCTTGCTATGTATGTAGCATTTATGTGCATTCTATTTACTTTATCTTATTAGTCAAACTTTTACGTATTATAATATGTGAATGTACAATATCTAATATATTATGTGTATAGGTTATATTATTATATTATATTATATATGTATTTGGTCTTATCCTTTTCTTCTTTTTCATTTATTACTTTAAACTACAATTAATTTGAACCATATTTATTTCAATAACGTTGCAACTAAAGATAGTGATGCGTGAATTGCGGTCTACGCAAAAGGTTTTACTTCTCAAGGGATCTCGAGAAGCTTGCAATCCCCACCAGGCAGTGTACCTGACCGATGTAGTATAGTGTGGTGGCAAGTACCGGGGGATTGATCGTTCTACTTGGGGAATAGTGTTCGTTAGGATTGAAATGGATTAAACTAGGTCTAGAGGTGAGGGATGATTCTTTTTGTATTTTTGTGTTTTAAGGAAAGCAAGTAAAAATCTCGGGTATAGGAAGAGTGGGCGGAATTAGTTGCTAGTCAACTAACCCAAAAGCTACAAATGCAATAAAAGTAAAACAACAAGAAAATAAAATGAGGCTTCTTATATGGAGACAAACGTGTTTACTTAGGTTTCACTACTCCCTAGTTATCTTTTATTGATTGATAGGTTTGCTACAATTGCGTGGATGTCGGGTTTTAGTCTTTATTAACATTTGAGGGGGCGTGTACAATCTTCCCCAACTCTATAAGCTCTTATCTCCTCCTACAACGACACGTAAAGCGCCCAATCATAGGGATTATAAACAGTGGCTTATGCATTAAGTTTAACCATTTAGCCGTAGTACACATCCGACTCATATTTCTTAAGACGTTCAAGCATGTTACCATTTGGAGTATTGCCAATTTTCTTAAGCCTAACATCAATAAACGTCCAGCCACAACAATTAATAGCAAACCAATCAATGAATAATCAATAACTAGGTTTCATTATTCCTAAGCAAACACAAACAAACCTAGCCTAGCATATTAAAGGAAAGAAAAGCATAAGATATAATCAAACAATACATAGACATATTGAATGATTAAAGGATAACTTATCTTCAATTAAACATGGAAGAAAGAAGGGTTTGAAACCTCAAAATAGCTGCAAAAGTCGAATAGGGTTCTTACCCTAAGTTCCTACCAAAAGTCCTCTCTTAATGAATGACAAAACGAAAATTATATATAGATTTTACAATCTGACGGTGTCACATTTTGCGTCGTGACGCTGTCAAGGGTTTCTTGATTGCCTAGATCCTCTCCTGACGCCATCTGGTTGGAATTGGTTCTAGGTCGTCTCTCTTTGACTTATAACATGACGGTCTTGGTGAAATTACACGTGACGCCGTCACGTGTAAATGCTCCAAAAACTTTATGGCCCGTCAAGTGTAAAATTATCCACCTCTTCTTCAATGAGTGACGGCGTCACCTTGTAATGCTTGATGCCGTCAGGTACTGTTTCTAGCTTGGATTGTTGACTTTGTCGTTTTCGTCACTTTTATGCTCCAAAAACGTCCAAAGTGCTTCCTTTTCTAGAATTCTTCTTCAAAGTACCTAAATTCACAGAAGAAACGATTTAAGGCAATATTTGATCATATTATCACGACTTAGGGCTTAAATGACCCCTAAAAACCGTGACACTTTTCGTCTCATCAAATACCCTTACACTTAAGATTTGCTTGTCCTCAAGCAAATGCGCTTTTATTCTCATCAAAATACAAGTTAGGGGTCATTTAACATGAACATAAAAGTAATTACAACAAATCATCGTTCCTCCTTAATCAAAATAAGCACGGAAATCATACACTAGCACCTCACAAATAGTGTTTGGATACTCTCATCTCTCGGGTGTTATAAACATATATATCATTCATGGAAATGGAAAAATATCACTCACTATCTGTCATAGCAAAAAGATTACCATAGGCTTGGGAAAGGATCAAAAACCTCCACCACTAGGCGTAAGCACCTAAGATAAACTATCAAAGAGAGCTTTTCAAGGGTTGTAACGTTAGGTGTAGGGATATGATAAACACGGTTTATTGGATAAAGCATATTTTGCTGGTGGAAAGTTAATCATCTTGGTTAATTACATGTAAAGTGTGGCGTTGCTAAGCCAAAACTCGACTCAACTTAAGCTAACAAAACAAAATAACATAAACATAAATTAAACATAAAATGAAAAGGGATGGTAGTCCGTATGTTTTTTTCTCTTTTTTTTTCTAATTTTTTTCGTTTTTCTTGATTTTTCGATTTTTTTTCATACACTCTTGCCCTACCATCCAAAATAATACATCAATGGGGCTCGGTTCTCCCCTTACACTTGAACTTTTACATACTTTACAAATGATTATTCTAATGACTCGAATTAAGATAATCAAAACACTTGGAGTACTTTAAAACATTTACGCACATATGGGGGTAATAATTGACTTCTTCCCCATTACTCCATAACACTAGTACTTTACCCATGAGTCCCAATCGTCCCAAAAAAATATGAACAAGATATGACTCGACTTAGCAACCATGTAATCAATTAGACAATTAACAAAGGGTTTAAACAAATGTTGTAACAATAATGCACTAAAGATGAGTGCATACAAGGTAGGCTAAGGCGATTTGGGTGTACATTTGGGGGTGGATTGTAAACAAATTCTTCCTTTAAGTAAAATGCTTAAGGTTAGAAATGAAAAAGATAGGCTCTGAGGGGTGTACTAGGGGTATCGTGTACTAAAAATGAGTACATCGCAAAGGTGTGGGAGAATTACTTGACCAATGAAGTCAATGTAATTATAATACAGGTGTAAAACAAGGGTTATCCTAATGCCTCTTATCATGTAGTAAATCTAACTATACGAATGTAGTCTCACTTGTGGTCTCGGGATGAATCACTATCGCAAGTTCTAGGGGCGAACCTATCCATGAGACGCTCATTAAGGCTTTTCCTAACAAATCTAGGGGCGAACCTCACATATTTGGGGTAAAATTTTTGAGAGGCACGGTTTTTGTGCTAGTCATACAACTCCTATCCATGAGATGCTCATTAAGACTAAAGTTTCACTCCTACATGTCGCAAAATTTTTTAAATTTGGTGCTAAAATTACCCTAACGAGTGTTTCTCTTAGTTTTATTACACATCTACTATTAAACAAACAAGAATCAAGCGCAATTGTATTTTCTAAGGAATCTTCATTTACCCCCCCCCCCTTATACTTAAGCTGAACATTATCCCCAATGTTCAAATAAAAAGATGTAAAAGTAAAAAATAAATGAAAGAATGAAAACAAATACTCCCCTGATTCGTTTGGCGTGGATAATGTGGTAACACGGTTAGATCATCCTCCAAGAGAATGTAGAAACTTCAAGATTAAAGCAACGCCAAAAAACTTGAAACTTGGTGCCAAAAACTTGACTATCCATGTACATCTTCTTGTCCAATATAACCTGTTAATTAGCTGAGAAAACAAACAAGAAACCTCGCGTAAAATCGGCGGTAAAATCTATATAAAATTAAAATCCTAGAAAGCAAGTAAAGATATAATGCTTGTGGAATGAATGTTTGCAGATTCCTGGAGTTTATAAAATACGGATTTAACGAAACTTTACAATTCCGGCAGAAAAACAAAACTTGCAAAATTTTCGTAAAATTAACACCTGTCGCCGTCAGGTTTTAAACCCTGACGCCGTCAGAATTGATCTGACAGAAATCTTATATTTTATTTCCGGAAAATTTCTGGAAAAATCTATGTTTTAATTCCTGAAATCCTGCAAAACTTCATTATGACTCGATACAAGCATTTGACTCAAACAAGTACTAATATGTATGTTTATATCTTATTGTTATCGTTCATGTTCAATTCGTTCTTTAAAAAAAAATTTGGATTTCCCTTACACTTATCTTTTGCAAAATACCTTTATATGTAGTTAAGACGAAGTTAAAAATAAAATAGAGCATTTTCACAAATTATCTTGAAACATGAACCATAATCAATAAAAATACAGTATACATACGGAAGCAAATAAAATCAAATAAACAAACAAGCAAACAAATAATGCTTGGGTTGCCTCCCAAGAAGCGTTTTTCTTTATTAACGAGTCTTGTAGCTAGACTCAAAGTCACTCTCTATTACGTGACTTCGTCCCGCAATACGATGTATCCATTGCTGATAGAATCCTTGCTATCATGGTGGTAATGTTTCAATCGTTTGACATTCACGGTCATCTCTCCACCTTTTTTGTTAATCAGAATTGCTGCCCCATTTTCACATAAGCTTTTGATTGTGAATGGCCCATACCACCGAGCTTTTAGTTTATCAGGAGGTAGTTTTATCCCTGAATGATTTAAAAGTACTGACTCCCCTCTCATAAACTTGTCAGTATCTCCAATCCGCTGAATACATTCGGCCGTGACCTCCTTAGACATCATAATTTTCTTTTTTTCTTCCCCTCCTTCGTGCCTTTGGGGATTCTTGATCCTTGCTTCCCAGGCAAGGATTGCACTCTGGACATGATTTTTAGGTGCATTAAAGTTGGTTGAGAGTTTCTTTTGCANTGCCCCATTTTCACATAAGCTTTTGATTGTGAATGGCCCATACCACCGAGCTTTTAGTTTATCAGGAGGTAGTTTTATCCCTGAATGATTTAAAAGTACTGACTCCCCTCTCATAAACTTGTCAGTATCTCCAATCCGCTGAATACATTCGGCCGTGACCTCCTTAGACATCATAATTTTCTTTTTTTCTTCCCCTCCTTCGTGCCTTTGGGGATTCTTGATCCTTGCTTCCCAGGCAAGGATTGCACTCTGGACATGATTTTTAGGTGCATTAAAGTTGGTTGAGAGTTTCTTTTGCATTTTGCACTTTCCAATATTCCATGGGGTCATGTGAAAATGAACTCTTCTTTGCCCCAACTTGAGCTCTATTGTCCCTGTTTCATATTTGATGGTAGCTCGTGCTGTAGCGAGGAATGGTGCTCCCAGGATTACAGGTATGTAGTCATTCTCCCTATCATCAAGAATCATGAAGTCAATGGGATATAGGAATCATGCTACGTTAATTAGTACATCCTCTGCAATTCCTAAGGGGTACACATAAGAATGACTTGCGAGGGATAACCTAATGTGGGTGGCGGTCGGTGTCTTATTGGTTAATTGAGCATAGATGTATAAGGGCATTATGTTCACCTCTGACCCTTGATCGGCTAAAGTCTCCAGGTATTTTAGATCTCCTATGCCGCATAATATTTCAAAATTTCCGTAGACCGCCTGTTTTTTATTGACTTTCCGGGCAAGAATGCTTTGACACAGTGGACTTATGGATAATACCTCACCCTCCTTCTTTTTCTTCTTTCCCTTAGAGCCCTTAGGTGTGTAGTCCATCCCGCTGTTTTTCACCTAATTATCAATGGCCTTTTATTAATGCTGTGGTTTAGGTAGTATCATATGCTTTGGGATTCATGTGGTTGTTTCATAGAGGGCTCCTTTTCCCCTTCATCCGAGCACGATCTTTTAGCTAGATCACCATTGTCAGCTTTGTGGGTTGTAGTGAGGTTATCCCCACAGTTGTCTTTGACAATTGATCGCCCTTCTTTTTCTTTGTCGTCCACACGCACTATGTTGATGGAGTTAACAAAGTTGGTGATGGGTATGTCGCTTTCTTTCCTCACTAACACCTTTTCCGGAGCCTTTTTTTGTGTACTCCTTCAATAGGCTCATCATCTCCGCCATCTTCTCTTGCATCTCCTCCTTCTGTCCATAAACTGCCTCCTCAAATTTCGCCAACCGTTCGGAGTGTGTTGACATATACTCCCTCATTCGAGCTTCAAATTTTGGAAGTTCCTAAGGAGGTGGATTGGATTGAGCATGCTTATAGAAGGATTCAGCGTTTTCCCTAAGAGGTGATTCGGACAATGGTATTGGTTATATGTCTGAGATAGAGTTAATTGTTGCTCGTCGTGGACTTAAGGGTCTCTTTTGTTTTTCGATGAGATAGTCAACCTTTTTTTAAGTTCACAAAGGCTTTCCTCGGAGAGTTGAGTAGCCTTTTCTGGTGACGAAATTGCTTTGACAGCCGAGTTTACAACATGAGCAGTTTCCCACACTTTATTATTGTAGAATGCAAGTTCATCGATGATTTCCCATGATTCCTCGGCGTTTCTGTCACGCAATCAACCCCCGGCGGCTCGATCAATGGTACGCTTGGTATGATAGTCTACATGGTCATAGAAGATTTGGATTTGGAGCCAAATATCTATACCATGATGAGGGACTTTTTGAAGTAAGTCCTTGAAACGAGTCCATGCTTCGTAAAGAGTTTCGCCTTGACGTTGTTGGAACATCAAGATGTCATTCCTTAACTTTGTGGTTCTCCCCGGTGGGAAAAATTGAGCAAGGAAATGAGAGGTGAGATCATCCCAAGATGTGATAGATCCCGCGGGTAAACGCTCAAGCCATTGACTAGCTTGGTCACGTAGAGAGAATTGGAAGAGACGCAATCGGGTCGTCTCTCGAGTGTTAACATCAAGGTCTATGGAATCTACGATTTTTAGAAAGTCCTTGAGATGTTGATTTGGATCTTCGTAACGAAGTCCATGGAATGCACATCCGCTTTGCACCAACCGGATGGTGTCGGATCACAATGGAGACACATTGGCTCCTTGAGTGAGCTCAATGGTGTTTCGATAGCCTTGGTGGCTAGGACGGGAGTACTCTCCTAAAGTGCGAGCTCTAGGAGGTTGGTTTGGTTGTGGTGGGTTTTGTTCTAGTGGGTTGAAGGGATCAAAGATATTACCACCTTCCATGATGGCGGATGGTAATGGTTACGAACAAAGAAACGAAGGAAAAAGATAAACTAAAGAAAACCTATAAAAAGAAAATAAAAATCTCACTAGAAAGGAATCTAATGAATAGACCTAATAAAAATAAATTCCAACCTAAGCAATAACTATTCCCCGGCAGCGGCGCCGAAACTTGATGCGTGGATTGCAGTCTACGCAAAAGGTTTTACTTCTCAAGGGATCTTGAGAAGCTTGCAATCCCCACCAGGCAGTGTACCTGACCGATGTAGTATAGTGTGGTGGCAAGTACCGGGAGATTGATCGTTCTACTTGGGGAATAGTGTTCGTTAGGATTGAAATAGATTAAACTAGGTCTAGAGGTGATGAATGATTCTTTTTGTATTTTTGTGTTTTAAGGAAAGCAAGTAAAAATCTCGGGTATAGGAAGAGTGGGCGGAATTAGTTGCTAGTCAACTAACCCAAAAGCTACAAATGCAATAAAAGTAAAACAACAAGAAAATAAAATGAGAGACTTCTAATATGAAGACAAACGTGTTTACTTAGGTTTCACTACTCCCTAGTTATCTTTTATTGATTGATAGGTTTGCTACAATTGCGTGGATGCCGGGTTTTAGTCTTTATTAACATTCGTGGGGGCGTGTACAATCTTCCCCAACTCTATAAGCTCTTATCTCCTCCTATAACGACACGTAAAGCGCCCAATCATAGGGATTATAAAAAATAGCTTATGCATTAAGTTTAACCATTTAGCCGTAGTATACATCCGACTCATATTTCTTAAGACGTTCAAGCATGTTACCATTTAGAGTATTGCCAGTTTTCTTAAGCCTAACATCGATAATCTTCCAGCCACAACAATTAATAGCAAACTGTCACAACCCGCATTTTCAGGACATTTTTCCAATTTTACTATTCATCATTTACTATTCACCGATCACTATTCATCATTTTCGGAATCAGTTTGAGACTTTGGGAAGTATTCAGAAATTTTACTATTCATGTGACATTATTCATTCCCGGAAGAAAAACAATATTCATGATCATCATGCATCATCACGTAAACCTAGTTTACGAGTATTCAAATTCGCTTAACCAGTTTGGTTTAACTGCGAATTCCTGCATCATCAGTAAGGACACGTCATATAGACTGGAGTAGTCTACATATCATCAGTTACATCATCAGCACATTAGATCATGCACGGATATGCATCATTTCAATTTACGTATGCTTAATTTGTAATTAACGTTACCACTCAGTTTTTATTACTAACATATACCTGATACTCCCGACTGTGATCTTAACAAGTTTTCATACTCATTATAATGGTATAAAAATTATATTATTAATTTACCCGACGTTTTAAATTTATTTGGTATACGTACCGTTAAAGGTTTATAATTACGACGATTTACGTAATTACGATTTTTATACATGAACAATGTACCCGATACTCCTAAATACACTGCTCACTAAATATCTAGATATTATATGCAAGATATTTTCATAAACACTTGAAATTACCATTATACCCTTCCATCTAAATTACCAAAATGCCCTTGGACTATATAAAGCCTAAACTAGCTCATTTTCATTAGTTTTCACAAAATCTCTCCTTTCTCTCTTTGGGGGTGCATGGCCAGAACAAGAACACCAACAAGAATCCATCATTTTTCAAGAATCAAAGAGTTTACAAGGTTTTCTAGTATGCTAGTTAAGGTTTAGGATGAAACCTTGAAGTTTAACTTAGTATCCTATCATTAATCCTCTCATCATCATCAAGTAAGTAAACTATACATTTTTCCTAATCTTACATATTATTAATTTATGTATTTTATTGATTAGCAACAAAACATGCTCATATACTTATGTTATTATACCACTTTTACAAGTATTTTTAAGTTTAATGAGATTATTAATAACCTATGATTATCCCCTTGATAACCTACTAATTTTTGCGAAGACTAGGACCCCATGACACCCTAAAAAGGTGTATGGTAGATTAAGGGTCGTTTTGAAGTTGGTTGGAATGGATTTGTACAAGTTGTTAACTAGGAAAATCAAGTTTTGACATAACATAAAAGTTGCTGTCCCTATTTGCAAAATGTGGGAAACTCAAGGACCAGGGAGTAATTTTGGACCAAAAATTTAGAAAATACATTCAAAAACGAAACTATAGCCTCCGGAATGAACAAAAACGAGTTTATAGCGAAGGAGATATGCTTTTTCAAAGTTTAACGGCGAAAAACTATTTCCTGAAAATAATACGTGCTGTTGCACGAATTTCAACAAATAAAATGAGGTGTTAGCCGTAATCTAGCCGACCCGACTTATCAAAAATATATTAATATGCTGTACCACGATTCCGGGGATATAAAGAGCGTAGAAAACGAGCTTATAACGTCCAAGATATACACATTTGAACCCGACGAACTCTATATATTTTTTACAGCTTCTAATAGCAAAATATTTCTAAGTATAGAAAAACTGCTTTTGCAAGAGATCATGTTGAGAGCCTATTTTCTCATTGATCAAGACCCGTATGGTCAAAAGTTAAATGACACGACCTTTAGATATTGTTACAAGGTTTTCANAAAATTATTATGTCCCTCATTTTGTTGGCTAAAAATAGATAAGTAGATATTACTATGTTTTGGCAGCCTCAACTCATTCACTGCCACTGCACACATTCGGAAGTTACCTCTGCAAAATAGAAACTTGGCCCATACCGGTGTCACTATATTTTCATGGTTTTTTATTTATTTATGAAAATGACGAATCTTATATATTTTTTACAGCTTCTAATAGCAAAATATTTCTAAGTATAGAAAAACTGCTTTTGCAAGAGATCATGTTGAGAGCCTATTTTCTCGTTGATCAAGACCCGTATGGTCAAAAGTTAAATGACACGACCTTTAGATATTGTTACAAGGTTTTCAAAAACGCCAAGTTTCATCACTAACACTTAACGTACAATATTTCGCGACTAGTTTTGCGAGGCCATTGTGGTCATATTTTCAAGTTATGAAAAGTGTCATTTTACGACGAAAACATTATATTTGCCGATAGAACACCAAACAAGGATCGTGGAGTACCGTTTCAACATATTTACATGAGAAGTGTTTATTAACTTAACGAGACATCAAAAATGTATTTTTCGATGATAAACATTATTTTCAATTTTCATGAGTGGTATCAATAACATACGTATTTGCATGTGTAGCATCATTTCATTTCTTACATTAGAGTCTATCATTCATATTAGGTTGCGGTTAGAGATCGTGCCTCATTTCATTGTCTCCACTCTTATCATTGTAGCTATCACACCAGGTGAGTTCATGCCCCCTATTTTAACTTGTTTTATAACTGTTTTGGGGGAGAATACATGCTCGTTTTCATCTAAATGTATACTTGGTTTAATTGATTATGCTACATGTTTAGTCAAACATTCATTTGCTCCAGTTATGAATTTCGTACTCATTCGAATGTTGTGTATATTCATTTGCATCACACCTAATCCTTTTACCTTTGGACCCAAGCATTTTAAACGATTATGCACACTTAACCGAATGAACCGGCTCCACCACTATGTACATACATGACTGAATGAACGGGTCACATAACCGAATGTACGGGTAGTACGACCGAATGAATTGGTCACATAACCGAATGAATTGGTCACGTAACCGAATGTATTGGTCGAACTAAATTTATTTTAGATCTTGGTCTACATATTACTTTTGTCTTCATAAACCAGAACATATTTGGCAATGGGTTATAAACACACAGGTTGCAAGTCTTGTATGGCCGGGGCTTGGAAATGGGTGGATTTACAATGCCTTTGCTGGGAAATCTTCATTCTAATGCATTTCATTTTACACTAAACTCTATGAACTCACCAACCTCGTGTTGACACTTTAGCATGTATTTTCAGGTATTAAGCAATGGCACGCTACTGGAGGTTTTAGCAGGGCATGACATGGTCATAGAAGACTCTGATATTTATATGGGGACCGTTTTAAACTATATTTTTAAGGGCCTAATTCCGTACTACTTTCAACAATGTAATTCAATATTTTTGTTAAACGATGTTATTCTAAATAAATGAGATGAAAACCGTTCTTTGCACTTGTGTTGTGATACCAATTAAGTTGCACCCCAGCGTCATGTAAGCTTCCGCTGGACCCGATTTTGGGGGTGTGACAGATTGGTATCAGAGCCTTGGCTATAGAGAACTGGGTGTTTTTAAAACCTAGACTATAGCTACTTTCCTGAAAACTTAACCCTATGACCGCCACGTGCCTGCCTGCCAAGCTGATGCCTCATTGGTAGTTATTGCTGACATATGTGATAAGAATTGTATCTCATTATCGGATATATTATACTCACTTATTCTGTTGATTACTATAATTGTCTTCCATATTAGTATGCTTACATATCATACGCACCTCATTGTTACGCCTTTTCCTTGCGTAGTTTCATCATTCGACCTCGAGTTTGGTCACTTGCCTTAGTCTTTCAGAACGCCTTTTTTTATGTGAAGGACATAGTATTAGTATAACTGAGCTGAGTATTTCAGAATTCATGGAACCTCGGTGGAATGTAGATTGGTCATCTACATTGGACCCGGGATAGTAGGATATGGGCTGACCACCTATATCCGACTCAGAGATGAATTTTGCAATACTGAGAATAGTTATAATAAAATTTTGTCTGGATTGAATTCTCTACTCAATTTCCAAATGTTTCATTCATGTGTGCGTACCAAAACGTTGCTAGAACATTCACGCCTTTCATCACCTTGTGAACCGCCACCCAGAACCACGTCAACTGATCATATCTCAGCCTCAAGCTTTCATTCTATGATAATCCACTCTCGAGCACCTACTTCTAGGAAACGTTTTATTTATGTTTCACCCTTCTTTTCTTGTTTTGAAGAGCTATGCCGCCAAGGAAAGCTAAAGCTACTTGGTATGTGCTTATTCACATACCTTTTATTCACCATTATTAGACTATTTTAGACCAAAAACTAACGCGAAAAGCCAAAGATATCGTGTTTTTGTGTTTATAACTGTGCAGGTATGGATATTGCTAAAACATCACAAAATGAAACATAAAAGCCCAAAAGAGCACGAGATGTGGAAAAGAGTCAAGAAGCCGAGTCAAAGTTGATATTCACTCAAGAAAAGCCCGCGACGAAGTTTTCATTACTTAAAGGCTTGAGAATATGAAAGAAATGCTTAATCGAAGAATAAAGATGATTATCTTATATAAGCTTCCCAAATTCGAGCAGGTGATCACTTTTATATCATTGAAGACTTTTTGAAGACTCGTCAACCCATTTCCTCAAGATTACAAGGACTTAAGTTTACTTTTTAGAAGTTATTAGCTAGTATAATGAAAGTTTATGTGTCATTTCATGAACTTATAAGAATTTAGGGGGCTTGATGTAAAAGGAACCCACCCATGGAGTCCTTAAATACCACCCTCAACCTCATTTTTGAGGTGGTTAGTTTTATGTTTAGTTTTTAGATTTCTTAATGTTTTCATGTAATGTTTTCTTAATGCAAATTTTCTTTTAAGTCTTAAAGCTTTTTACTTGCTTATTGTATTGCTTATTTACCTTTACTTCATTGCTTTTCATTTTATTATCCAAGCTTCTTTCTTCTACTTTGATTCAAATAAGCTCAACTCATGATCATAAGGCACGAAATAAGCAACCAATAGCCAAAACAGCCCCAGAATGCACCGAACGATGGGAAAATCAGGAAGGGACGTCTTGNAGAGTGCTTATTAATGAGTAAACATTAGTTTCTTTTGAGTCCTTAAGCTTAATTTACGTTAAAAATTAGTTCTTTTTATTTTTACGTGAGTCTCTAAATTTTACGTAATGATTTCTAAAATAGGTTTTAGCGAATAGTGTTTCTTTCCAAAATAGCGAATAGAGTTTTCATTTTAGGTTTTAGCGAATATGGTCTAACTCACACAAGTAGCGAATATGGTTTTTTAGTGTGTGATAGCGAATAGGCAACTCACATAAATTGCGAATATGGGTTCTCTTGCGAATAAGAATTTGTTTTTGCGAATAAGTTTTTTTTTGCGAGTAAAGTTTTTTTTGTTTTGCGAATAAGAACTTGAGTTGCGAGTATCATAGCGAATAGTGTCCAAATAGCGAGTAAGATTTCAGTTGCGAGTAAGCAACTTGGATTGCGAGTAAGCAATTCAATTACTTTGCGAGTTGATCTTGGCAAAGTCTTATCTTGCAAGTTTGGTCCCGTGCTCTCGAGTTTGGTTTCCTTTTCGCTAGTTTGTTTTCGTTTGTTATTTTGTCAAGCCGAGCTAGGCTTATTTACACTCCATCGTTTATCGAGTGGAGCTTTCTTTTATCACTTTCTTACCGTTACTCTGTCGAATTTCCGTTTAATCTTTTTAACTTAGTTTATTTTTCTTTTACTCGTTTTATTTTCTTATTCAAACTTCCTTTTAGTCAATTAAAAACACAAAAACATTTACTTTATTTCTTTCTTACTTAATCTCTTTTACTTAATTCTTAAACTTATGTCTTCTTTTATCGTTTACTTTGTTTCTCTTTATTCCGTTCTTTACTTAGTTTAACTTTTCAATTAAGTTTTTGTAGTTTAATTAAAACCAAATCAAATCTTTTTATAAATCCAATTCATAACACATAACTCACGACTTGAGTAACTTGATCAATTTCAACCCTCGTTGGGACAACGATACCCGTGGTTCGAGCTTGTACTTTGCTCCCGCGACCTTATACGTAAACCGGAGAACAAACTCAAACCTTCCATCATCGAACCACCCACGTTAGAACTCAAGGAACTCCCCAGCAACCTAGAATATGCTTTCCTCCAAGGAGAGGATCAACTTCCGGTAATCATAAACTCTTCTCTAAGAAGAGAGCAAAAGGATAAAACTCCTAGAAATTTTAAAAAATACAATGGGGTTATAGCATGGAGTGTAGCCGACATCAAGGGGATCAACTCGACCTTTTGCACGCATAAAATCCTCATGGAGGAAGATTATAAACCCACCGTGCAACCTCAGAGGCGAGTAAACCCCCATATCAAGGAAGTTGTAAAAAAGGAAGTCATTAAGCTCCTCGATGCAGGGCTAATCTACCCAATATCTGACAGTCCATGGGTAAGTCATGTGCAGGTTGTACCAAAAAAGGGAGGAATGACGGTGGTGAAGAACGATAAGGATGAGCTAGTACCCCAGAGAACAGTAACCGGATGAAGTGTGTGCATCGATTATAGGAAGTTGAATGATGCAACCCGAAAGGATCATTTTCCTCTCCCATTCATTGATCAAATGTTGGAAAGGTTAGCAGGGCATGAGTACTACTGCTTCCTAGATGGGTTCTCAGGGTATTTCCAAATCCCTATCGCCCCTGAGGACCAAGAGAAGATGGTATGTGTTATTTTACACATACCTTTATACCTAATTTACGGACCAAAACGACCAAAAACCCGACCATATAATGCCAAATATATGTGTTTTTGCGTTTGTGATTGTGCAGGTACGGGTATTGTGATAAATGGACGAAAATCAAGTCAAATCCGACAAAAACGAGCATGAGATTTAGAACGAGTGTCGAAAGCCGAAGCTAGGAAGCAGTTTTTCAAGCATTTGATCCTTAATGAGCTCAAAACGACAACAATGGTCCTCAAAGATTCTCAAATAGTCAAGATTAATCCTTGGGAATAATTTACACTATTGGTCCCTGAATTTCAAAAAGTTATCAAATTTGGTCCTTGTGAAATTTTCTAAAACCTTAGTCCTAATTCACTAATCAAATCTGGTCCATATTAAATCTATTACTACAAATCCATAAGAGCCCAAACAATAAATAAACCCAACACCCTTTNCACTACACCACAAAAGGGGATGCTAGTCCTAAGGGCTTCAGCTTCACCATTTGGACATTAATAAGGCCACTAAGATATATTCATTCCTTCTGAGATGGAAAGGGCCCATGAATCACGATGCCAAAAGTCGAAACTCGCACACTTGTTATAATTCTGAGGGGCTTCTCTCTCCTAGAGATGATCCAGCTCCTTGACACGTCGGCACGCTTCTATCATTACCCTCACATCATGAATAGTGTATCCATAGAATCCTGCGTCGAAATCTTCGGCAGTTAAGTGTCATTATTCGTGATGTCCTCCAGAGGACCTGCATGAAATTCTTTCATTATCTTGATACTCATTCTCAGAGCACAACAGCCTGATTACTTGATCGGGCATCTTCGGATAAGAAGTTCGTCCAAAAGTTAGTACCATTAATTGATTTAAGAACCTCTTATTTATCGTGCTTTGCCCCCATATGTTACAGGGATAACTCGACTCGCCAGGTAGTTAAGCATAATCGCATACCATAGGTTCGAATCGTTTTACTACATGAGCTGCTCTTCGGGAAATTTTCCCGATATCTCACTTTTGTTCAGCCTCAACAAACTGGGGTTTTCGATCGAGATAGATGATTGCCGCAAGGATTTTCTGCCCATTTCTGTATACGAACGAATCTCCACTCGACTCTTGATAGTAATATCCAGCTAATTAATCGGGTTTAGCGACTTGTTTGGTGAAAAGATATCGAAGAGCTGAATGGATCGTAAGACACTGTCTAGGAGAGGACAGAATATTGGCAAAACTTATCAAAAGCGAATCACGGCTATATAGTTCCTTCTCAGTGGTGTGTAGTTTTCTGAGCGGATTCATAGTCTTACTAGCGTTAGTATATTTGGCGGAAGTCTTGTTAAGCTTTTGGCCAGCACTGCTCCAACAGCATAATCGCTAGCTGTCGCACATGATTTCGAAGGGCAGCTTCAATCAGGGGTAACCATAATTTGGAGTTGGCGTGAGATCCTGTTATAATCGATCGAACGCGTCTTGCACTCTTGAGGAAGTCGAAGGGGCATCCTTCACAAGCAATGAGTCATGTGGTATAGCTATTTGAGAATCTTTTGTGAATCTCTTATAGAGCCGCATGACCTAAGACTACGGATTGCTTTGACGGTGGTTGGATAGGGAAGCATTTGGATATACTTCGTTTTTGCCGGTCTACTCAATTCCGTTTTCCTGATAATTTTTTGCCTATCAGATCCCATTCTTTTACATAAATGGATTTTCCTAGTTTGTAAAAGTTAGTCTCTTACACGTTTGAGCATTTTCTCAAGTAGCAGACCAGCTATCAAAGGAGTCCCAAAGACTGAGAAATCTCCTGAAGAATCATGCTATCTTTCCATTAATATTCAATGAAAGATTGCTGTCATGCAGCGCTGGAAGTGGCGGGGGCGTTACACAGTCCAAAGGGCATTAGTTGTAGGCGAAGGTGCATATAGGGCATGTAAACGTTGTCTTCTGATGTGAGTTAGTAAGTATTCTTCTCGAGATCGTATGTTCCACACGAAGGTCGGAATAGAATTTGACGTTCGTGACGTGTGAATGTGAAATGAATAGTGATCAAGTCTGAATATTTTAGGTTTTTACACTACGAATTATATGAATTAACAATTGAAATCAAATTAGAAAGTAAGGTAAAGCATGTAAAGCATAACCAAAAATAAACGCGATCTAGAAATTATAACGTTCCTATTTAACAATTAAAACCGAATCTAAGCTATACTAAACTACGAGCTCAATGGATTTTTTAAATTATATTTTAGGAAAGAAAAATATTTTTTTGATTTTTAATTTTATTTTCTATGATTAAAACTATTTTTTGATTTATTAAAATAAAAGAAACTGTAAATAATTGTGAAAAATATAAGATTTTATTTTGAAAAACTAATGCTAAATAATTTTATAAACTGTTTTTGGATTTTTTTAAGCTTTTTCTGATTGTTTTTTGATTTTTTTATTTATTAAAAAGCATTTAATAATTAAAATAAAATGAGAAAATAGTAAATGAATTCAGAAATTATGAAAATTTACGAAAATCTAAAATATTATTCTAAAGCTACTGGAAATGAATTTTGGAAAAACACTGCTGAAAGTGCTATTTTGAAAAGCGTTCTTTGGACAAGTGCTTTATTATTAAGCACTTGCCACTTTGTCTAAAAAGAAGCTGTACAGAAAGTGTTTTAGTGCTCATTAAGCTCAAAAGAATCCAGAAAAACAACAATCACACAGATACATTAATTGAACATTAAGCTGTTTGCAAAAGCACTGAGCAATAAGCAGTATGATTCAGAATACGCCAGTTAAACAAACAATGAGACTCAACTAAGTGCCACTCAAAACATCTCCATATAATACAAAAATAGCTCAGTTACAATCACAAAACAAACATTTCAGGTCCTAATCTAATCAGCATACAGTTCTAAGGTCCTAACTTTTGCATAAGCTAATAAGTAGTCTAATAAGCTGTAACATACAAATTGTGGGGGGCAAAAGTGGAACACCGGCAAAGAGTTCAAAATCATAAAATCCTAAATTAAGAGGCATTGACCCCTAATTGGTACCCTAGTTCAGCAAGGAAAAATGGTAACAGAAACTTAGCAGCAGTTTGACTTTAGCATTGCATAGAACTTCTGACTTTTACCATTTCTAATGACACAACTATATCTAAATGTATACTTGAGCTAATATGATACACAAAATAACAATCACAAACCAGGGAATCATCAGATGATCAAAAAGGCGTGAACAGATTCTACACTAAGTAGGCAGAACTGATTGGCCAAGCTATTTTGACTTTTGTTTGTAAGACTTATCTATTATTTATGTAATTAGCTATCTATATGTACTAAAGAAGACTACTGGCGCAGGAAATGGAACAAAATAAAACTAGACAACAAACTTAGACAGATCCAAAACCCCATAACTAGCAGAATTACACTACATAGTTCAGATCAAGCTTAAGTAATCTACTCTATTGTTCAAACTAACTCACTGATGTATAATAAAATGAATTTGAACCATTAAACTACAACAATTACAACTACTAGCAAGTAGCAGATTCTATTAGTAAACAAGCAAGCACATAGCAGTTATGGAAATATTAAAACCTTACCCCAAAAAACACCAAATGCTAAGAAACTAATCTCAGGAGTGATAAAAGCAGATATAAAGCCATTCTAAGCAAAACAAAACAGATAGCAATCAAACTCATACTAATTACACTACTCATTTATGAGATTGGATAGAAAATTGAAGCTTTCATAAGTTGAGATCTCAGCTCCCTGAGATCCTCCCTAGCTGCTACCACTGTGGATAGGCCAAATTTACAACATAACCAATAATCACCATTAATCTGTATGCGTGTGACTTTCATTGCAAAGGTTGAAACTGATTTGAGTGAAAATGAAAGCTCATACGAAGCTATTAGGCAAAGCTTAATGACTTATGAGAAAAGTGAATTCAAGCTTAGAAAGATGCGTAAAATCTAACTGCTAGAAAATTTATGAAACCAAATTTTTATTAGAAACATTTGGAGTGGTACATTAAGCTGAAAATACAAATAGAAAACCAGGATTACACTAAACTCTATTAGCTACACCTACTCTACACTAGCTAAACTAAAGTTCCAATTCGTGGGTATGAAGGCTTTTATATAGCTGATGAGGGGAGCTTCAGAAGGTCCTAGAGACAAGCATCATAATTAAGAAAATTCCTTTTGATCCCTTATGACAATCAATGACCAATCAGAAGCCTGGATTCCTCCAAATGACGGTCCACTCCAATGATCTTCTGCACGTGTAATTCTATTCGTGTCAGGTGTGTCAGCGGGTATGGGATTTGACAAACGTACCCTTAATGAAAGGTTAATTTGAGGTGGAATAGGGTATATTTAGGTAAGGTAATTAGGGTTATTTGAGGCTGGGTTAATTTGGGGAATTGGGGTAGAAAAAGGCGCGTGATGATTTATTTTATTATTGTTTTGACTTGTATTTAATGTGTTGACCGGGTGTCTATTAGTGGGTTTGACAAGGGTAAACATTGGCCGGGTTTTATTAAGCTAAGGGGGTTTGGCCAAAGATTGGTTAGGATAGAAAAGGGTGTGTCAAGGCAATCCGTAGCTTCTTAGGTCATGCGGGCTTCTATAAGAGATTCATCAAAGATTTCTCAAAGATAGCTATACCAATGACTCAGTTGCTTGTGAAGGATGCCCCATTCGACTTCTCTCAAGAGTGCAAGGACGCGTTCGATCGATTAAAACAGGATCTCACGCAAGCTCCAATTATGGTTACCCCTGATTGGAAGCTGCCCTTCGAAATCATGTGCGACGCTAGCGATTATGCTGTTGGAGCAGTGCTGGGCCAAAGGCTTAACAAGCACTTCCAGCCAATATACTACGCTAGTAAGACTATGAATCCTGCTCAAGAAAACTACACCACCACTGAGAAGGAACTATTAGCCGTGGTATTCGCTTTTGATAAGTTTTGCCAATATCTTGTCCTCTCTAAGACAGTTGTCTTTACGGATCATTCAGCTCTTCGATATCTTTTCACCAAACAAGTCGCTAAACCGCGATTAATTAGCTGGATATTACTATTGCAAGAGTTCGATGTGGAGATTCGTGATAAGAAATGGGCAGAAAATCTTGCGGCCAATCATCTTTCTCGACTCGAAAACCCCAGTCTTGTTGAGGCTGACAAAAGTGAGATTCGGGAAACATTTCCCGAAGAGCAGCTCATGTTAGTAAACGATTCTGAACCATGGTATGCGGATTATGCTAACTACCTGGCGAGCAGAGTTATCCCTGAACATATGGGCAAGCACGAAAATAAGAGGTTCTTAAATCAATTAAAGTACTACTTTTGGGACGAACCCTTCTTATTCCGAAGATGCCCGGATCAAGTAATCAGGCGTTGTGTCTCTGAGAATGAGGCTATCAAGATAATGAAAGAATGTCATGCAGGTCCGTCTGGAGGACATCACGGAATAAACACTACTGCGCGAAAGATCTTCGACGCGGGATTCTATTGGCCTACAGTATTTCATGATGTGAGGGTAATGATAGAAGCGTGTGCCGCGTGTCAAAGAGCTGGGAACATCTCTAGGAGAGATGAAGCCCCTCAGAATTATATACAAGTGTGCGAGGTTTTCGACGTTTGGGGCATCGATTTCATGGGGCCCTTTCCATCTTCAGAAGGGAATGAATAGCCGCTTGCTTGGAGATCCCATATCCAAATCTTATCGACTAATGGTATCTTTGGCATACTTTATAAACGGCCTTAGATTTATTGTTAGGATTACCCTTACCTTGAAAACATTGAGGACAATGTTTATCTTTAGTCTGGGGGGGTGAATCTTCGATTTGATTGACCTTGCACTTTCATCTTTGTCGTTTACTTACGCAACCCCGTTTTCCTCAAAAATTCAAAAAAAAAATTGAAAAATTTTGAAAATTTTCAAAGCAAAAAGCACAAAAAAAAAAAAAAATGAATGAGAAAAAATATAAATATAAAAATACAAAAATAGAATAAAAGTTTTGACACCGAGTTTGACTTTCCTACTAGGTAAGAGTGGGAATAAAAATTTTGACTTGATCCGGGCGTGTTGAGCCCTAGCATGTTCCCTTAACCAAAGATGATCATAAAAGCTTTTGCTAGTTTTGTACACAAGGAGCTACTCTTGTGTCGGCTCCCGTACTTTACTTTATATATGCATGGCTTTAAAATTATCGGCTAAGTATCCGCGGATCTCATTATTTGAGATTTTCAATATGCGGAGAATGAGATATGATAGTGTTTATTTAGAAGTTAGTTACCATACGTGGAGTAGTGGTTCTCTTTAAAGCTCATCGAAGGTACTTGTGGCCTTTCGTTCCCATCAGCTTGTTCCACCCCATATCTTGTGCAATAATTAAAGATGTTAGGTTTAGCCGATAAGTAGTTTTTTATCTTCTTAAGAGAATCTTTGCTTGGGAAATTGGGTACACATCATGGATACACGTCAGTTGAGTTGTATTGTATATCGTTGAATAAGCGTAGTACGCATGTGGTTTCGGAGCTACCCAAAAGCCCGTTGTTATGTATGAGCTAAGGTGCTTTAAGACTTCGGATTGAGATCGGACCTTGGATCCTAGATTCCAACCCTAGCAGTTGGCGGTAGGTCTTGGACTGAAACCGTGAAGGTTCGGAGTTGAGAAGTTACTAAGGCAAGAAAAAGAAAGAAAAAAGAAAAAAAAAAGTATCAAGAAAAGAAAAAGAAAAAGAAAAGAAAGAATAAGGATGTATGTTGAAGATTTATGGATCATGAGTTCTAGTGTTAAGACTAAAGTTGGTCGCGCGTGAGGTGCATGTTACGATCCTAGATCGGACGCATGAGGTGCACGTGAAATGTACTCGCCAACTTATGTCTATTTATGATGTATTCCAAAGTCTTTGTATGTATCCAATATCCTTGATGTGGACCACATTTCTCTTGCAAACCTTCTTAAGGGAAGATCGATAACTACTTAGCGTTTGAATTTGGTATCTTTATCGGACTAAATCATATTGAAACGAGAAAATATGAAGCAATTCATTTCTCAAATCAATTAAAAAATTCTAGATGCACTAAGATTTGGGAGCGGGAGGTGACCACACACAAGTAACTTCCATGAGTGGTATTGGTATCTAACGTCTAAGTAAGCGGTGATCTCGTTTTTGCACTTAGTTTGGGACTTGTGAAAAATCAGGGACGATGAATTTTATCCAATCGGTCACTTTTCTATGAATCGTGTTCTTGCTCTATGACCCTTAATCGTTATCAAAAGATAATGAAAGTCATTCACACCGTCATATGCTAAAATAGTGTTATATGTGATGTACATAGTCAAAAACGGAAAGCCGGGGCGTTTTAGGGAATAAATGATTTCGAATTTCTCTTGAACGTTTTGCTACTTTTCAAAGTTAGTAAGGAGAGGTTTTGAAATTATTTACCCTTAAGGCGTGATGTGATTACATTGCGTGAGGACACGCAATACCTTAGTCTGGGGGATTTTGATATGTGCTTATTCACATATCTTTTATTCACCATTATTAGACTATTTTAGACCAAAAACTAACGTTCAAAGCCAAAGATATCGTGTTTTTGTGTTTATGACTGTGCAGGTATGGATATTGCTAAAACATCACAAAAAGCAACCTAAAAGCCCAAAAAGAGCACGAGATGTGGAAAAGAGTCAAGAAGCCGAGTCAAAGTTGATATTCACTCAAGAAAAGCCCGTGACGAAGTTTTCATTACTTAAAGGCTCGAGAATATGAAAGAAATACTTAATCGAAGAATAAAGATGATTATCTTATATAAGCTTCCCAAATTCGAGCAAGTGATCACTTTTATATCATTGAAGACTTATTGAAGACTCGTCAACACTTTCCTCAAGATTACAAGGACTTAAGTTTACTTTTTAGAAGTTATTAGCTAGTATAATGAAAGTTTATGTGTCATTTCATGAACTATTAAGAATTTAGGGGGCTTGATGTAAAAGGAACCCACCCATGGAGTCCTTAAATACCACCCTCAACCTCATTTTACAAGGGGGTTAGTTAGTTAGGTTAGTTTTTAGTTAATTTTTATTTTCCATGTTGTAGTGTAAGATTTTCAATACAAGCTTTTCATTTTCATGTCCAAGTCTTTTACTTTGCTTATTTACTTGCTTATTTGCACCTTCTTTTCATCTTATTTAAGCTTTTTACTTCTATCTTGATTCAATATAAGCTCATAAAAGTCTTGCACCACCTTTGCATGAAAAGAAATTTTCGTGCCTTATGATTATGACTTGAGCTTATTTGGGTTTTGCTAGCTTGTGAGAGCTTTTGTTTTGGTTTGTTTTAGCTTATTTACAAGTTTTAAAATTGTTACCTTTAGCTTTTTAATCTTTATTTTGAGTCTAAACTAGCTTTTCATTTACAAGCCCTAGGAATATGTTTTGCTTATTTTGATTAGTTGAGTCTTCTATAGCTTATTTTGAGTATTGGTCTTGCTTAATATTGAGTTTAAATAAGTTTTTACAAAGTTTTTATAAAGTTTTTTACGTAAAAATTAATACAGTGGGTTTTTAGGGTTTACAAGCGAGTATGGTTCCATCTTCATAGCGAGTTTGCTATTTTCTTTCTTTTGGCTAGCGAGTTTGTCTTGGCTAGTAGCGAGTATGGATTCCTTTTAGACCCTAGCGAGTTTGATCCTTTCATAGTTGCATAGCGAGTTTGATTTCTGAGTTTGTAGCGAGTTTGGGATCTTTTACCTAGCGAGTTTGGATCCAGTTAGTGTGTAGCGAGTTTGGTCATAGTAGTGTTTAGCGAGTTTGTCTTCCCTTAGTCATAGCGAGTTTCATTTCCCATTTTGTAGCGAGTTTGTGTTACCAGTTATCTTAGCGAGTATGGTGTAGAAGTAGGCTAGCGAGTTTCATTTCCCATCTTGTAGCGAGTATGGTTTTATATGTATAGCGAGTATGGTTCCTTTTTGTGTGTAGCGAGTTTGGTTTCATCCTTAGCATAGCGAGTTTCATTAGTTTTATATAGGGAGTATTGTTTTCTTTTTCCTTCTTTAGTCTTCGAGTCTTAGTCTTTTGTTGTCGTGTCTTGTTTGTTTCTAAAGCCGAGCTAGGCTTATTTGCACTCCATCGTTCATCGAGTGGAGTTTTCTTTTATTGATTTCGTACCGTTACTCTGTCGAATTTTCGTTAAATCTTTTTAACTTAGTTTAATTTTCTTTCGTTAATTAAATACAAAACAACAAAAACATTTTCTTTAATCCTTTCTTAAGTTTAAACTTGTATTTCCTTTTTCGCTTCACTTAGTTTCATGTTTTCTTTAATAGTTAAACTTATTCCCTTTCTTATTGTTCTTTATTTCATTTAGATTTATGCAAAACTTTCGTAGTGTAATTAAAACAAATTCAACTCTTTTTAACCCATTCATCTCACATAACTCACGACTTGAGTGACTAGATCAATTTCACGCTCGTTGGGACAACGATACCCGTGGTTCGAGCTTGTACTTTGCTCCTACGTTTTATCAAAATGGCGCCGCTGCCGGGGAGCGGTTGATTAAGATTAAGTCATTCGTCGTTCGAGACTTGTGTTTTGAAGAACCTTCTTTTAGAAGTTAACGCTTTTCTTAAAACATAAAAACAACTAAAAATTATAAAACCTATAAAAGCCAAAAATATTTAATCTTTTCTTTTATAAACTTATAAAAAACCAAAAAGATTTTCCTTTCTACTTTCTTTTACACTTTGTTTTGTTTTGATTTATATGATCACTCGTTCCAAGTCTAACTTGAACGAGTTTTCTTACCTTGAAGTGCCAACTAATCGAAGCCGTCGTAGACGAAAGCAAAGGAGCGTACCCGAGTTACGTGATCCTCAAGATTTCATCACCGAGATGAATAACAACAACAACAACGGTGCACAAAACAATGGTGAACACCCGCCGGTGGGTGGTAACCAACCCCCTCATGATCCTCGTCCCATCGAAGATCAACTTCAAACGCCTTTCCAAGGTGTGAAACGAGCTATTGTGATTCCCGATATTCAAGGAAATAATTTCGAAATCAATCACGGAGTAATCAATCTTATTGCGGGTATGGCCTTTCATGGTTTTGACCACGAAGATCCTCATGCTCACATTCGAAACTTAACCGATATTGCTGAAACCATAAGGTTCAATCATGATGTTGTCAAAATGAAACTGTTTTCTTTTTCTCTCAAAGGAGCTGCTCGTGCTTGGCTAGACAAAGAACCCCCCAATTCGATTCATACTTGGGATGATTTGGCTAGCAAGTTCCTTAACAAATTCTGTCCACCATCAAAAACTTCAAATCTTCGTTCTCAGATCCTTCGTTTTCAACAAGATTTCGATGAATCATTCAACGAAGCTTGGGATCGATTCAAAGAGTTACTTGAAAAGTGTCCTAATCACGGGTTTTCTGAAATGCATCAAATCGATACTTTCTATAATGGTTTGAATCCCGTCGATCAAGATTCACTCAATTCTGCTGCAGGTGGTAATTTGTTATCTCGAAACGCCCAAGATGTGTTCACCATCATCGAGAACAAGGCAAGAGTAAGAACTTCACGAAACAAAACGCAAGCATCTAGTGCTAATAGCAAAGACAACGAGGAATTCATGACAAGAACCCAACAAAATGCCGATGCCATCGCCACTCTTACGAAGCAAATTGGGATTTTGATCCAACAAAAAGAACAACCTTTTCAAACCATTAATGCAGTTAACCCAAGTTGCGAAACTTGTGGTGGTCCCCATTCATACTTCGAATGTCCAACAACCAGTTCTTTCACCCAAGAGAATGTGTATGCAGCAAACATGGTTGGTAACACGTACCAAACCCAAGGAGACCGCAATCTTCTCAGCTACCGTTCAAATAACTTTCTTGGACCACCACCAGGTTTTACAAACCCGACTTCAAACCAATACGTGCCAAACCGTGGTAATCAAGTCAATCAAAGTCGTGCAACACAAGGTTTTCAAAATCAAACTCAAGGTTTTTACCAAAACAAGAATTTTCAAAATAATCATGGTACTTTTGGTAACCAAGGTGCTAATTATGGGAATAACAATCAAGGAAATCATAATTTTCAAAATCAAGGTCAAGGTTTTAACAACAATGCCCGTGGGCAAACTTTTAACCAGAATCAAGGTGTTGTGCAAAATCAATCAAACACGGATGAGTTGTTAGCAGAATTACTTCGTCAAAATCAAAACAACCAAACCTTTTTGCAAAGTCAGCAGGCACAAATTAAAAAACAAGAGGAAATGAATCATATGTTGGTTAATCAAATGGCTGAATTAAACAAGCGTTTAAATGATCGACCCTCGAGTTCGGGTACCACTTCTTTACCTAGCAACACGATCGCTAACCCGAGGGGCGATATCAAGGCGATCACAACACGCAGTGGCGTTTCTTACAAAGAGCCAACGGTTCCAACTACCTCTTATACTCCTCCTCCTTCAAAGGTAGTAGACCGTGCAACCGAGGTGACAACGGATACGAGAATTCCTATTCACCAAGGAAGGACCGAAAATATCCAACCTCCGGTGGTTCAACCGTCAAATGAAAATGCAAATGTTTCAAAAGGAAAAGAGAAAATTGTTTTTGAACAAGATGAACCAGTTAAAACAAGTCTTCCATATCCTTTTCGTCTTAATGAGCAAAAACGTCAAGATAAAAATGACATAATGAAGGAAAAATTCTTTAAGATGTTTCAAGACATTCGCTTTGATTTGAGTCTTGCTGATGCTGTTGTGTTAATGCCAAAGTTTTCATCAATGCTTAAAAACTTGTTAAATAATAAGGATAAATTGTATGAAATGTCGACTACACCATTGAATGCGAATTGCTCGGCAGTTCTCCTTAAAAAGCTTCCCGAAAAGCTTGAAGACCCCGGCAAGTTCTTAATTCCATGCAATTTTCCCGGAATGGTTCAATGTTTCGCCTTAGCCGATTTAGGTGCTAGCATTAGCCTCATGCCATTTTCCGTTTGGCAGAAGTTGTCGTTACCCCCTTTGACTCCGACACGCATGACTCTCGAGCTTGCCGACCGTTCTACCTCTCGTCCTAAAGGCATAGCCGAAGATGTCATCGTCAATGTGGGAAAATTTCACTTTCCGGCTGATTTTGTTGTCGTCGATTTTGATCCTGATCCAAGGGTTCCTCTCATTCTTGGACGAGGTTTCCTAAAGACGGGCCGTGCTTTGATTGATGTTTACGATGAAGAAATTACCTTGCGAGATGGTCACGAAGCCGTTACGTTTAATTTGGATCAAACAGCAAGATATTCTTCCACCGATGAGCCCATGACCATAAGCAAAATCGATATCCTTGATGAAGTTGATGAACTTTCTGAAGAGTATTCCCAAGAGATACTCGGATTTTCAAGTGGCAATCCCACTTCTTCTTCTTCCACCCCTTCAAATAATTCTACTTATCTACCCTCTATTGATGATTCTCCACCTATCTCTCAACCCATAATTGCCGACTCTTCCCCTTCCTTCACTCCATTCGAAGGAGGTGATTTCCTCCTCTTGGAAGAAGTCGATGAATTTTTATCCGTTGATACATCTTCATTCGTTGGCGATGATGATGATTCTTATTATGATCCAGAGGGAGACATTCTTTTGCTTGAACAACTTTTGAATGAAGATCCATTTTCACCTCTCCCTCCAAAGGAACTTATCGTTGAAGAAGTCAAACAAGTCGAGCCATCTGAAGAAAAACTTCCAAAACTTGAGCTTAAAGAATTGCCTCCTCATCTTGAATACGCTTTTTTAGAAGGAACCGACAAACTTCCCGTCATTATTTCCAAACACCTAAAAGATGAGGAGAAGAAACGTCTCGTTGACATGCTCAAAAAGCACAAAGATGCCATCGCATGGCGTATTTCCGACATCAAAGGCATAGATCCTCGTTTTTGCACCCACAAGATTTTACTTGAAAACGATGCTAAGCCGTCCATCCAACAACAAAGGCGAGTTAACCCAAAAATTCATGATGTGATCAAGAATGAAGTAATCAAATTACTCGACGCTGGGATGATTTACCCAATTTCTGATAGCTCATGGGTTAGCCCGGTCCATTGTGTGCCAAAGAAGGGTGGAATGACAGTCGTTACGAATGATGATGATGAGCTTATTCCAACGCGTCTCGTAACCGGTTGGAGAGTGTGCATCGACTATCGAAAGCTCAATGAAGCAACTCGAAAAGACCATTTTCCTCTTCCTTTCATGGATCAGATGATTGAACGACTTGCAGGAAATGAATTTTATTGTTTTCTTGATGGTTTTTCTGGCTATTTTCAAATTCCCATCGATCCTCCCGATCAAGAGAAAACCACTTTTACTTGTCCCTACGGAACTTTTGCCTATAGACGTATGCCCTTTGGCTTATGCAATGCCCCAGGCACGTTCCAGAGATGTATGACCGCCATTTTTCAAAACATGATCGGGAAGACAATGGAGGTTTTTATGGATGATTTTTCTGTGTATGGTGATTCATTTTCGTCTTGTCTCTCCCATTTAGAACAAATGCTCCAAAGGTGTGAAGACACTAACCTAGTTCTGAATTGGGAGAAGTGTCACTTTATGGTTAAAGAGGGTATAGTCCTCGGCCATAAAATCTCAAAAGCCGGGATTGAGGTGGACCGTGCCAAAGTCGATGTTATCGCAAAATTACCTCATCCCACGACCGTCAAGGGAATTCGAAGTTTCCTCGGTCATGCCGGCTTTTATAGAAGATTCATACAAGACTTCTCCAAAATTGCCCGACCTTTGACTCACCTTTTGGAAAAAGAAGCCCCGTTCATCTTCACCAATGAATGCATTGCCGCGTTTAATACGCTTAAAAAGAAGTTGACGGAGGCTCCCATTTTAGTTGGCCCCGATTGGGACTTGCCCTTTGAATTAATGTGTGATGCAAGTGATTTTGCAATTGGGGCAGTCCTGGGTCAACGAAGGGATAATTATTTTCGGCCTATACACTATGCGAGTAAGACCATGACCGGTGCCCAACTCCATTATACCACCACTGAAAAAGAGATGTTGGCCGTAGTTTATGCTTTTGAAAAATTTCGTTCATATCTTCTTTTAAAGAAAACCATAGTGTATACGGACCATTCAGCTTTAAAATACCTCATGAACAAACCTGATGCCAAGTCAAGACTTATGCGCTGGGTTCTCCTTTTACAAGAATTTAAAATTGAAATCAGAGATAAAAAAGGCTCCGAGAACCTAGCTGCTGACCATTTGTCCCGTCTTGAAAATCCTCACCAAGGCGTGCTCGAGAAAAAGGATATTGATGACTCATTTCCTCTCGAGGCACTTGGGAGTGTGTCACTTGGTGATTCAAATTCCCCATGGTTTGCCGATTTTGCAAACTACCATGCGGGGAATTTCATTAGGAAAGGAATGTCAACCCAGACCAAAAAGAAATTTTTCAAAGATGTGAAACATTATTTTTGGGAAGACCCTTATTTGTTCAGAATTTGTGCGGACCAAATCATTAGGAGATGTGTCCATGGTAAAGAGGCCGAAGCCATTTTAAAAGCCTGCCACAATGGACCCACTGGGGGACATCATGGTGCCAATTTTACTGCTAAAAAAGTTTTTGACTCCGGTTTCTTCTGGCCTTCGATCTACCGCGATGCACAGGACCTGGTGAAGTCTTGTGACGCGTGCCAACGACAAGGAAAAATTTCACAGCGGGATGAGATGCCTCAAAACTCCATTCAAGTTTGTGAAATCTTTGACGTTTGGGGAATCGATTTCATGGGACCATTTCCATCTTCAAACAAAAACAAATACATCCTCGTTGCAGTCGATTATCTTTCTAAATGGGTTGAAGCAAAAGCATTTCCAACTAACGACGCCCGAGTGGTTGTAAAATTTTTGAAAAGTTTGTTTGCCAGATTCGGTACACCTCGAGCTATTATCAGTGACCGTGGAACTCATTTTTGTAATGACCGATTTTCAAAAGTTATGTCAAAATATGGTGTTACCCATCGACTTAGTACCGCTTATCATCCTCAAACTAGTGGTCAAGTCGAGGTGTCGAATCGTGGTCTAAAAAGAATTTTGGAAAGAACCGTGGGTGAGAATCGTTCTTCTTGGTCGGACAAGTTAGATGATGCACTCTGGGCCTTCCGCACAGCTTATAAAACACCAATTGGTTGTACCCCTTACAAGCTCGTGTACGGAAAGGCATGTCATCTTCCGATTGAGCTAGAGCATCGCGCCTACTGGGCTTTAAAACATGTGAATTATGATTTAAAAACCGCGGGTGATCACCGAAAAATCCAGTTGAATGAGTTGAATGAACTCCGAGATCAAGCTTATGAAAATTCTTTGATTTATAAGGAGAAAACAAAACGGATTCATGATTCAAAAATCAAAAATCGTGTTTTTAATGTCGGTGATCAAGTTTTGCTTTTTAACTCAAGGTTAAAAATATTTTCTGGAAAGCTAAAGTCCCGTTGGTCTGGACCGTTTACCGTTGCCCAAGTTTTTCCTTATGGTACTGTTGAACTTTTTAACCAAAATGGGGAACATTTTAAGGTAAACGGTCATCGTTTGAAACACTACTTTGGAGGGGATCTACCTTTGGTGATCCCGGATCTCCAAACTTTCCCCAAGGACAACTAAATTCGGGGATAGAGTCAAGCTAAGTGACTCGATGATCAAAAACAAAGCGCTTCGTGGGAGGCACCCCATGCTTATCCATCTATGTTTTCTAGTTTCTAATAAGTAACGCGAGGAGGGCGACCTCTTCCAATCTTGTGTTTGCTTGGTTGTTTGTGTTTGTGCAGGATTTCTCCAATTCATGATGACTCTCGTGCTCGTGGATCGTCTCATCTCCACTCGAGTCCCATGTCTTGCTGCTTGCTTGGAAATCCTATATCCAAATCTTATCGACTAATGGTATCTTTGGCATACTTAATAAACGGCCTTAGATTTATTGTTAGGATTACCCTTACCTTGAAAACATTGAGGACAATGTTTATCTTTAGTCTGGGGGGGTGAATCTTCGATTTGATTGACCTAGCACTTTCATCTTTGTCGTTTACTTACGCAACCCCGTTTTCCTCAAAAATCCAAAAAAATTGAAAAATTTTGAAAATTTTCAAAGCAAAAAGAAAAAAAAAATGAGAAAAATATAAAAATACAAAAATAGAATAAAAGTTTTGACACCGAGTTTGACTTTCCTACTAGGTAAGAGTGGGAATAAAAATTTTGACTTGATCCGGGCGTGTTGAGCCCTAGCATGTTCCCTTAACCAAAGATGATCATAAAAGCTTTTGCTAGTTTTGTACACAAGGAGCTACTCTTTTGTCGGCTCCCGTACTTTACTTTATATATGCATGGCTTAAAATTATCGGCTAAGTATCCGCGGATCTCATTATTTGAGATTTTCAAAATGCGGAGAATGAGATATGATAGTGTTTATTTAGAAGTTAGTTACCATACGTGGAGTAGTGGTTCTCTTTAAAGCTCATCGAAGGTACTTGTGGCCTTTCGTTCCCATCAGCTTGTTTCACCCCATATCTTGTGTGCTAATTAAAGATGTTAGGTTTAGCCGATGAGTAGTTCTTTATCTTCTTAAGAGAATCTTTGCTTGGGAAATTGGGTACACATCATGGATACACGTCAATTGAGTTGTATTGTATATCGTTGAATAAGCGTAGTACGCATGTGGTTTCGGAGCTACCCAAAAGCCCGTTGTTATGTATGAGCTAAGGTGCTTTAAGACTTCGGATTGAGATCGGACCTTGGATCCTAGATTCCAACCCTAGCAGTTGGCGGTAGGTCTTGGATTGAAACCGTGAAGGTTCGGAGTTGAGAAGTTACTAAGGCAAGAAAAAGAAAGAAAAAAATGAAAAAAAAAGTATCAAGAAAAGAAAAAGAAAAAGAAAAGAAAGAATAAGGATGTATGTTGAAGATTTATGGATCAAGAGTTCTAGTGTTAAGACTAAAGTTGGTCGCGCGTGAGGTGCATGTTACGATCCTAGATCGGACGCATGAGGTGCACGTGAAATGTACTCGCCAACTTATGTCTATTTATGATGTATTCCAAAGTCTTTGTATGTATCCAATATCCTTGATGTGGACCACATTTCTCTTGCAAACCTTCTTAAGGGAAGATCGATAACTACTTAGCGTTTGAATTTGGTATCTTTATCGGACTAAATCATATTGAAACGAGAAAATATGAAGCAATTCATTTCTCAAATCAATTAAAAAATTCTAGATGCACTAAGATTTGGGAGCGGGAGGTGACCACACACAAGTAACTTCCATGAGTGGTATTGGTATCTAACGTCTAAGTAAGCGGTGATCTCGTTTTTGCACTTAGTTTGGGACTTGTGAAAAATCAGGGACGATGAATTTTATCCAATCGGTCACTTTTCTATGAATCGTGTTCTTGCTCTATGACCCTTAATCGTTATCAAAAGATAATGAAAGTCATTCACACCGTCATATGCTAAAATAGTGTAATATGTGATGTACATAGTCAAAAACGGAAAGCCGGGGCGTTTTAGGGAATAAATGATTTCGAATTTCTCTTGAACGTTTTGCTACTTTTCAAAGTTAGTAAGGAGAGGTTTTGAAATTATTTATCCTTAAGGCGTGATGTGATTACATTGCGTGAGGACACGCAATACCTTAGTCTGGGGGATTTTGGTATGTGCTTATTCACATACCTTTTATTCACCATTATTAGACTATTTTAGACCAAAAACTAACGCGAAAAGCCAAAGATATCGTGTTTTTGTGTTTATGACTGTGCAGGTATGGATATTGCTAAAACATCACAAAATGCAACAGAAAAGCCCGAAAAGAGCACGAGATGTGGAAAAGAGTCAAGAAGCCGAGTCAAAGTTGATATTCACTCAAGAAAAGCCCGTGACGAAGTTTTCATTACTTAAAGGCTTGAGAATATGAAAGAAATGCTTAATCGAAGAATAAAGATGATTATCTTATATAAGCTTCCCAAATTCGAGCAAGTGATCACTTTTATATCATTGAAGACTTTTTGAAGACTCGTCAACACATTTCCTCAAGATTACAAGGACTTAAGTTTACTTTTTAGAAGTTATTAGCTAGTATAATGAAAGTTTATGTGTCATTTCATGAACTTATAAGAATTTAGGGGGCTTGATGTAAAAGGAACCCACCCATGGAGTCCTTAAATACCACCCTCAACCTCATTTTTGAGGTGGTTAGTTTTGGGAGTTAGTTTTATGTTTAGTTTTTAGATTTCTTAATGTTTTCATGTAATGTTTTCTTAATGCAAATTTTCTTTTAAGTCTTAAAGCTTTTTACTTGCTTATTGTATTGCTTATTTACCTTTACTTCATTGCTTTTCATCTTATTATTCAAGCTTCTTTCTTCTACTTTGATTCAAATAAGCTCACAAAAGTTGCACCACCTTTGCATGAAAGCTTATTTCGTGCCTTATGATCATGAGTTGAGCTTATTTGGGTTTTGGTAGCTTGTGAGAGCTTTTGTACGTTTTTGTTAAGCTTATTTAAAAGTTTTCATAAAGTTTTCTTTAGCTTATTTGTCATTTTTATTGCTTAAAAGTTGTTTACATGTTACAAGCCCTAGAATTGGACTTGAGCTTATTTAAGCTCGTAAAGCTTGTAAAAGCTTCTTTTGAATCCTCTAGAGTGCTTATTAATGAGTAAACATTAGTTTCTTTTGAGTCCTTAAGCTTATTTTACGTTAAAAATTAGTTCTTTTTATTCTTGCGTGAGTCTCTAAATTTTACGTAATGATTTCTATAAAATAGGTTTTAGCGAATAAAGGATTTTCCAAAATAGCGAATAGTAATTTTTGTTTTAGGTTTAGCGAATAGGATTTTTCTAAAAGTAGCGAATATGGTTTAGTGTGTGTTAGCGAATAAGAAAAAAAGAAGAAAATAGCGAATAAGAAAAAAAAAGAAAAAGAAAATAGCGAGTAAGGTTTACATTTTGCGAATATGGTTTAGTGATTTTTTCTTGCGAATATGATTTTTGATTTGTGTCGCGAATAGAGTTCTTGAGTTGCGAGTAAGCAACAACATTGCGAGTAAGCAATTTCTTTACACTCCATCGTTTATCGAGTGGAGTTTTCTTTTATAGTTTTCGTACCGTTACTCTGTCGAAATTTTCGTTTAATCTTGTTAACTTAGTTTATTTTTCTTTCACTTGTTTTATTTTCTTAGCTCAACTTTCTTTTCGTTAATTAAAAATACAAAAACATTTTCTTTATTTCTTTCGTATTACATTTCTTTTACTTATTTCTTGAACGTATGTTTTCTTTAATTATTAGTCTTATCTCTCTTTGTTCCGTTCTTTACTTTATTTAAGTTTTCAATTAAGTTCTCGTAGTATAATTAAATCCAAATCAAATCTATTTAAACCTCATTCATCACACATAACTCACGACTCGAGTAACTTGATCAATTTCAACCCTCGTTGGGACTTCGACCCGTGGTTCTTGCTTCACCGCTTGGTAAACCGCGGTCA
>LBNU01015072.1:11756-25897 GCA_014162995.1 Artemisia annua | reverse complement strand
GTTCTTGTGTTTCGTCATCCTAGTTCTTAGTGTAGGGTCCCACGGATGGCGCCACTTGTTGATACAAAAGCTGGGCGTTCCTTGTTTGAGTTCCTGTTCTCGTTACAATTAGATAATAATGCTTGGGGACCTGCGCACTATGAAAGCAACAAACACCGTTAGGCTTATCGAGGGATTGTCTCCCCCGATTATCCTCCGGCGTGAGAGTAAGTAATCGAATTTAGGGTTGTGAAGAGTTTAGGGTTTGTAAATCGTACCTTAGACGAGAGCTATGATGCCCTATTTATATACACGTAACCGATAAGGTTTCGTGCTCCTCACTCTTCGGCCTATTCGCCGATATCGGATATTTGGTATATATCTCCTTTATTTAGGAGATATCCCATATCCAATTCATTAATAAGTTTGGGCTTGGGCCTTGTAGGTCCAAACCCTCTAACTTGTAGTCCAGTTATTGTTATAGCGGCCCGCTCGTGGTGGCTTAAGTGTTAGTATTGTTTACTAATCGGGTCCGTGACCCGAGTGGAGACTATACATCATCATTATTCTACCTTATACTAAATCCAACCCATTATCCTTCCTAACAACAAATCAAACGGGCCCTCGATTAGTCTAATGGATTAGTCATAGGTATTGCTTCACCCAATACAACTTAATGTACTAAACTATTGGATGAATTGAACTAATGGATTAGTCATATTTGTTGCGTCACCCACTTCTAAAAGTACTAAACCGTAAAACCGCGTTCCATTATCTAATTAAAGTAATCAATTCATTATTGATAGATTATTTTTATGCAATATATATCTTTTGAAATAGGGTTAGTATGAGACGGTTTGAAGCCGTTTTTGCGAAACTCTAAATCAAAAGTTTGGTTTTTAAGTTTTTAAAAACCAAATTTCGTAGCAAAAGTTTGCTCTGGTTTTTTTGGTTTTTAATTTTTTGCAGTTCGGTTTTAATGTTTTTTCATGTTTTCCATTAGAGGGTCATTCTTTTCTATATATATATTTTTATTATTTAATGAATATTAATTTGAGGTGGTCCTATTTTTCAGTTTGGGTTTTCATGAAAAACCAAAAACCGAACCGAAACTTTCGGTTTTAGAAAAACCAAAATCGCACCATCGGCTTTAAAATTGGTTCGGTTTCTTTGGGCGGTTCGGTCTTTTGGTTTTCAGTTTTGTTGCACCCATTTTTTGAAATTTAAAGAAGATTTATGAAAGAAAACAATATTGTCATCAAATTAAGTACTTGTGTCATGTTACGGCATGTTGGTGTGAAAAATTTTTCAACTAAATAGTCGTAGGTTCAAATATTACTTATGAAATGTGAAACAAACTTAAATGTTGGTGTGAAAAACTTTTCGACTAAATAGTCGTGAGTTCAAGTATTACTTATGACATGTGAAATAAAACTTAATGTGTATGTTATGAGGTAGTTGCCGTTAAAATATTCAAGAAATTAAAAGCATTAAATAAAGTAGACAATACTATCATATACAGAGAAACAACCAAGAGCTCGAGAGGAAACACATGGAGCCCTTCCCTAAAGGTTAGCAACATTGACGAAATAAAAATTGATATCTAAAGATGCATGGTGCTCTAAGGTCATATATTCAAAAAAGGCAATTTGAAATTGGACGGAAAGCACAAATAAAGGTAAAGTATAGCAGAAAATATCATGTTCATGTTCGCACATACGAGACTAAGAGGTCAAAACTTTAAGCCAAAATATCAGACGACTAATATAGTTAGGTACATTAGTGTTCTTTAATACATTTCATATAACATTCATTGAATACTAAATTCTTTACCAGTTGTAAAGATCTTAACATTTTAGTATAAGATTAGAAACATATTTCGGTCAACATGAACATCGTATCCTTCTCAGTTTCGTTGTCATAAACAACATGCACATTTTATGAGAAAAATGTCACCTGGGTGCAGGGATGTGTAAACGAGTCGAATTGATTCGAACTTTGACATTGCTCGCCTCGACTCGATAATAATTATATTCGGCCGAGCTCGGCTCGATAGCTCGACGAGCCTTCACGAGGGACGCTCGATATCTGCTTGAGAAAGATTAAACTCGGATCGAGCTTAGCTCGAAAAAGTGAAAAACTTGACTGATGACGTATAGTCTATATTCGGGTCACGAACCCGAATATCATGACTCACTAACATTAAGTCCATCACGAGTGGACCATTATGATAACAGTTTGGGCTCACGAGGCCCAAACCCAAAACTATTTATGGATTAGATATAGGATATCTCCTAAATAAGGAGATATATGTCGAATATCCGATATCGGTGGATACACCGAAGAGTGAGGAGCACGAAACCTTATCGGTTACATGTGTATATATAGGGCATCATAATTCTCGTCTAAGGTACGACTTACAACCCTAAGACTCTTCACAACCCTAAATCGATTACTTACTCTCACGCCGGAGGATAATCGGGGGAAACAATCCCTCGATAAGCCTAACGGTGTCTGTTACTTTCTTAGTGCGCAGGTCTCAAGAGCATTAAGATCTAATTGGTACGAGAACAGGAACCCAAACAAGGAACGCCCAACTTTTGTATCAACAAGTGGCGCCATCCGTGGGACCCTACACTAAGAACTAGGATGACGAAGCATAAAAACCTAATCAGCGGACTCCGCTTTATAAGACACCGGTGTGATCCCCAGAGGAAGAACTTATCAAGACCTAACCTCAGGCAAACCACTGGAACAACCAGTGCGCCTGTCACCAGGAACCGGGACTCCCCCCAATTCTTCCAACAGTAGAATTACCCGCCAGAAGCGACTAACCACCACGGTGTCCCAAAACACTGATGATCTCCAGCTAATCTCTTCAACACTCCCCATTCAAGCGGTACCCATCAGTGAACAACCTGTGCCACAGCGCCGCCTAACCGAATATAGGACTGCTTGGAAGAAAATTTATTAATTTGCGCTGGAAGAAGAATACTCAAGGAGTCAACGTTGAAAAATTTTGTATCAAACATTTACGAAACGTTGACCAATCTCCTCCAAGAGGAGGCAAGAAGAAGCTGAGCCAGAACTTACAACGCTCGGTTTGACTTCGATGTGAACATCCTCACCGCGCTACCTTGGGAGCGCTTAGAATAAACGAGAGGTACGATGTCACTCTAGGCTCGTTACAGCATCTAATTCGCAGTACTCGGAGGAGTTATCAAAGGGTAGATGAGCGAGCGCACTTAACGTCCCTCTAGGCTAGGTAGGCAGAGTCGCGNTCACGCCGGAGGATAATCGGGGGAAACAATCCCTCGATAAGCCTAATGGTGTCTGTTACTTTCTTAGTGCGCAGGTCTCAAGAGCATTAAGATCTAATTGGTACGAGAACAGGAGCCCAAACAAGGAACGCCCAACTTTTGTATCAACATTGACATATTTGTAATGGTGTGCTTTTTAAAACAAGTAAAATTGAACTATACGATAACATTTAAATTCAGCTCGAGCTCGACTCGAAAAACTCGATATATTCATAAATAAGTAGTTACATTTAATGTATTTATATGAATGAGATAGAATGGCAACAATGGCTATGGGATCCGTTAAATAATCGGCGACAGTAAAAATATTTATCATCGTATGTTTCGAGTCTGCAACTATTCTACAAATGGTCAGTAACGTTGAAGGTTTTAGGTGCTGATGTGAAGGACTTGTGGTTTCTGTGTTGTTTGTTTCACTGCTGTTTGGAAGTTTATGCAAGTCTGCAAGTTCAGCATGTGGTATCTGTTTTGGACTTTTGGTTGCTCTATTTAATTGTCTTTAGTTTTAAGGTTGCATTTTTTAAGTTTTGGTTGGTCCAGGATCATAGGGGATTTATGTATTTTCTGTGGGCCTGGTCCAAGGTTGCATCAGTTGTTGTCTCAAGTTTGTGGTCATATAATAGGGAAATGCAGTGAGTTAGTATTTTGTCATGCTCTGTATGAGTTGGTTCGAGTATTTGGTTTGTATCCTTTTTTTTTTTCCTTCCTCTTTTAATTAGCTTGTTTAAGTGAGGCGGGATGCCTTGTATTGTATTTTTGTTTCGCTCTCCTTGAGTGGTCTTATAAAATCTGTTGCCTTTCTAAAAAAAAAATTAATGTATTTATAAATACGTCCATATAAAAGCTCGATAATAACTCGAGCCAGCCTATATAAACTCGAGCGCGACTCGTTATCATTTCAGCCTTATCATATATGCTCGAGCTCAAGCTCGGGGCTTGATAAAGTTCGGCTCAAATGATCTTGAGTCGAATTTGAGCTCGAGTTTCTTGACAAAAGCTCCGACTCATTAAAGCCCATGCTTGGGTGGACTTATGGGCTAGCCACTTTTTATTTGTGTCACTCGATGCTTAACAAGACACGTACTTAATTTAAAACCAGTATGAAAAAGTATGGCAACAAAAAAATAAATGCATACAATACGGAAAATGCACTAATGCATAAAACACTTATAGTTTGGCCATCTTATTCAACGACATAAACCTAATAAACCTACCATTACTTCCTAAACTTACACAAAAACAGAAAGAGTAAAAACAACCCGAAAACATTAACAAGAAACCACCGATACAGCAATCGACTTTTCCATAATGAATCTGTTAGCTAAATAAGCTCTTATTCGGTCGACCCATTTACAAGCGTTGCGCCAACCCGGAAAAACGAAGAAGCCGACCATTTACTGTTCTTCCTCCCTCTTTTGTTACGTTTTTACATAATGATTTGATAGTTATAGTTATAACAACAATAGGTAAATACAATTACTTATGTATCTGATATGATATCAAGGGAGGACCAAAGAAAAAAAAAAACGAGTCTACATACTTTTTTATGATCTGTGCGGTTATTTTAATTGAACGAAGGCGGGTTTTTTTTTATTCAGAGGAGTCGACAAGTTTCTGGTTGTGATGGATGCTTGAACTGCTGCTTGGCTTGATGGTGGGACCAGTAAGCGTGTGCAGCCAAGACTCTGTCTAAGAGTTCCTGAGGCACGGGTTCGCCTCTTCTTTGCTGTGGTGATATTCTTGCTGTGTGCACGAGTGTTTTCCACTTATCCTGCATAACAGACCAATCAAAACAAGCCACGTGTTATTAGAACAACGTTAAGAAATATGATCCTAACAACAAGAACTTTTTAAACAGGGGACTAGCAGAGTTAAATCAGTACACTTTAAATTCTTAATAAAAAATTGTTGCAACTTGTATGAAACTGATTACAACTATAATTACTTTACCCAAATACTAAAATTATAATCAGATAATCAATTTCTTGTCACACATCCAAACACCCATGAAAGCCCACCACACATTCTAGTCAACGAAAAGAGTTATGAATATTTTTGTCGTAAAAGAAACGAGCATTTTGCTCAAAGTATATAAAAAGCTGTGAAAATTGCAACATTCCTTTCAATGTTAACGATTTGCTTACATCGTTACAATGGTTTGCTTACATTCATTTTCTGTAAAGAGTATATTCTTTTAATTTGTTAACACTATATCTAACAACTAAGCAGATCATGTACCTTCAAATCAACATAAGTGCGGTGCTTTGCGTTATCAAAGGCTCTTAATTTGACATCACGCCACCTAAACGATCAAAAAACAATTTTAATCAAATTCAAAATTACATGAAATACAATCCTTTGATTTAGAGAAGAAATAATCACGAAAACATACCTTCCAGTTCCAAGCTTTTCAACAGCTTGAACCAACGCTTCCACCTCAGAAACTGAGAATGGTCGACGAATCCTACGTTGGGCAACCTCAGATCGCTTGCATTTTCTTAAAGGAACCACAGACAGTGCCCTTGGAACCGTTACCAAAGCCCTGGAATCTGAACCACTTTTATTGCCCAGAGATAAGTGAGGTGGTGATGGTGCCGAGTCATGTTCACTTTCAACCGAACCACCAGGATTCGTCATCGGGGGATCTGGGAAGGCGTCAGAAACCTCTCGTCGAACCACCAACTTGTTACTTACATTTGGAGCCGGCGAATACCTAATATCGTCACAAAAACAATGCACAAGCTGTAAAGAACATTGTAAAACTATTTCATGCTAGGTTTAAGTAAAAAAATTGAGTACCTTATTGAGGGCTTTGGCACAGGAGTTGGTGGAAATGATTGATCAATGTGCGGCTCTTTAGGTTCCAAGGTGAACCCTAATGAGTCCACCTTGTTATGTATGCCAGTTTGTAGCAAAGTTTTGTCATCATCTCGAATCTTTTTCCCTTGAAGCATTACACCCACGTGTAGCTCACCGCTAAGCATAGAAGTCAAGGCATCCATAACATTCCTCTGTTGTAAAAAGATATAACGTTTGAAACGGTAATTCTCTGGAGATAAAGAAAGAGTCTGTAGTGTTATTATGTTAAATATGATCATACCTTAAGAGTACCAACAGTTGAGGTTTTTGGTAACTCAAAGAAAAGCTCGGGTACACGAAACGATTTGATCTTGAGCTTCACTGAGTAAAAGAAAAAACATCTTTTGTATAAGAACCTCTTTTTCAATGAGGTTTTCTTTTTTCAATTGAGTTAAGACTAGCTACCGATTAACTCAATTGTAAGGTGCTCAATTACCATGGGAATCCCTTTGCTGAAAGGCTGGATTTTGCTTTGATATAAATCCTGATGTCTTTTTACCTGGTAAACAGATCAATGCTCACAATTACAAAACGAAGTCAACAAGGGGCTTCTGAGGCGAGATTAAAAGACTATGAAATTAAGTTAATAGAATGGTAATCAGATGATAAATTTGTAACAAAAAGAACAAAACAAACCTCCTTCAGATTTGAGACTCAAATGAGAACCACTTTCAATCGCCTTTTGAGGCGTATTAGGTCTATCTTCGTCATCAATCACATCAGAATTTGAAAAGTCGTCTAGTTGTTCATAAAGTCGTCTCTTTTTGAAAGGATAATCCTTCAACGACCTTTGTCGTTTAAAGCAAGGTTTACTATCATGTTGAATATCTGAAACAACACATTTACATAATTCCCAATCATTCAAAATCCTTACTTTCAAAATCGACCAAGAAATAAATGTCAAAACCACTCACCAGCATCACAATGCACTTCATCGTTCAATTTAGGAGCAGGTTTCCAGTATTTGGATGCCAAAAACCGCTTAATTCTTCGATCTCCAATACGCGGTGGCGACTTGAAATTTTTATTAGGAGTCCGAGTGACTCCAAAAGAATTTTCATCATCATCATTATCTCTAACAACTAAATTTACATTATTATTATCTATTTTATGAACTACAGCCAGAGGCTTTGGTGCCTCATTTGTTATAGATCTACTATTTTTTTCGTCTACTTTACAACTAAATGGAACTTTGACTTTAACTTTGTCAGCAGAAAGAACATTTGGCTTCTCGTTGCATTCAGAAACGGTGATACCTGATGTATAAGAATCCTGAATAACAGGAGCCTGTGAGATTATCTCAGACACAAAGAAGTTCCTATTGCTGCTTCCTTGATCACAGATGTTATTAACATTTGAAGGGTCGTTTTCTACCGTTTCATGTTCTGTTTTAGTCTCGGGTTCTTCACCACTCGATTTATCACCACCCTCCTGTAATAACTCTCCGGCTACTGTGGCCAACAAATCGAATGCACATATTGGCTTGTTATTTTTATTGTTGTTATTATCGTCGGTTTTCTTCCAAAATGGAACCCTCCTCTGGAAAATGCAGAATATCAACATTATGAAAATAAGTGAAAATCGAAAAAATGGTCATCTGAAAGAGGCGTTTACCGTGGCTGATCTGGCAGCCCTAGGCGTCGGAGGAACCTGATAGCCATTAAATCCATATTCCAACCTCTTTTGTAACATCATATCATGAAAACACTACTTAACACCATATGCCATCACTTCTTCTGACTTTTAAACACCTGAAAAATTAAGTAACATTTTAGTAACATCGTAAAAACACCAACTTTGATCTACTTTAAAATAAAAACTTGAATCAAGATCTGTAAAAACCTTAAAAAGGTACAAATTTATCAATTCAATTTCCATATAAAGAGCCAAAAAGGGAGCACTTTTTAACATATAAATTAAAACAATTTAAACAATTTCAGTCTATCAAAACAAACATAACGCAAAATGCACATTAACAAAACCCTCACAAAACCCTTATAGAACTTTTTTAAATTTTCATCAAGACATTTATACAAACACACAAATTACACTTTTACTGTACAAAAAATACATCAATCCACAAACACAGACACCATAATCCACACAAAATTTACAAAATTCACATTAAAAAATTTAACAAAACTAAACTCACCATTAATTCATTTCTTCAAATTCCCAATTCAAAGCCTTCAAGAAAACCTTAAATTCACAAATTTTCCTTAAAATCCACCAAATAAACCCCAAATTACCAAACTTTACACCAATTTAACACAAAACAAAGAAAACCCACAAAAACCCATATCTCCAAATTCCTTAATTTCGCATAAAAACAAATATTCCACAGCTTTCTCTCTCTAAAAACCACTTTCTCTCTCTAGAAATAATGATTGAATATCACAAAAACCCTCTTCTTGGCTTAAACCCCCCTCACCACTTTATAATTATTATACTCATTGACCCTTGTTTAGCAACACATGCACCTATAAGACCGGTTAAACAAGTTAAGATGGCCCACACAATGCTCCGACATATTACATGATCATGACACGTGGCAGGAAGTTATATGATCTAATGGTTAATGAGATCGGTAAAAACGTTGGGTCAGTAAGTTATCAAGGGTAAATTGGTAAATTTGTTTGGTTTTAATGTAAGGACATTAGTTTTTATTTTTTTGGTTTCTAAATTTGGGTAGTGAGAAATGAAGGTTTACCATAATCTACTCTAACACAAATTTGTTTTGCTAAAGATAGATAGTTATTTGTTCAACTAATGTTGACCCGTTTTGCTTAATTTTATGACCATTTTATTCTATGGATGTCATGTTTTCAAAAGTGTGTTGTGTGTTAGTGTTCTTTTTTAGCTAAATGTTTAGAATTAATGACATAAATTAATGGTTTGTCGGGTTTTACGAGTATGTAATATTAACTTGAGGTCTTTAATGTAGCAATTTGTAATATATATCATAAATTAATAACAAGTCTAATTTTTGACTTGCGCGGTAAAATCGGACAGTGTAATGAGCTTTAATTGGCGATGTCGGAAAATGAAAAGAAGCTATAGAGCAAGATGGCTATCGGACCATCGCGATAACTATAAAATGAGAATAGGGATAGACGCCCAAACTTTTTTTTCCAACGTTTGGAAAAGTACCCATCCTAAAGCTCTTTTTGCGGAGTCTAAACGAGATGTACTAAAGTGGTTTTGATATGTGCCTATTTACACGTATCTTTGACCTTATTTAACGAACAAAAACAACCAAAAACACCCGAAAAGACCATATAATGTTACAAATATCCTTGGAATGTGTTTTTGTGTGTTTCAGGTACAAATGGATTGAAAACAAGGCAAAAGTGAGCAAAACGGAGCTTGGATGGGAAAGCGGAGCAAATTGGAGCATTACCGGATCGACTCGACACTATTTTGAAGAAAATTGAAGAAAAGGACAAAAAGTCAAAGCCGAAGTCAATTCCGGAAAGTGACATGGGGGTGAGCTTGGAAAACCAAACCAAAACCCTAAATTACCCTTTACACCCTCAACCCGACAAAAACTACCTTTTTACCCTTCAAACCCCGAAACTTAAATGCAAAATCATTTTCAAAAACCAAAACTCAAAACCTTTTTCAAAACCGTTCAAAAATCAAATTTCATTTTCAAATAAAGTTACAAACATTTTTGATAAATCTCATTTTTAAGTATTCTACCTTATTGTTATTATTAGTGTATTTATTTTATTATTATTAGTAGTAGTAGTATTATTATTAGTAGTAGTATTTCTTATATAATTAGTAGTATTATTATCAAAATTATTATTATTATAATAAAAAAAAACTGTTTTTACAAAAACACTACTAATAAGAATCCTAAACCTACACTAACCCTTAACCAAATTCAGCCCACTCCACCACACACTTAATCCCTCATAGCCCAATCAGACTCTTACCATCCCTAGCCCACAAACAAACACAACCCTTTGGTAACACTACACTGACCCGTTTAAGACTTTGACCCCTACTCAGTCAAACCCTCACCAGAACCCTGCCATCCCAATTTACCCGCCAAAACAGGATCCCCCAAACACATCCTTTTCACTCCTTGTTATCAACCCCAGACAATTCCAAACCACACTCACATGCTTGCCTCCAGCTCACCTTTGGTCCCCCTCCTCCAGGTCATCAATCCTTATGCTAAATTCTCATCTACGGCTAACAAAAGAAGAAGTGGAGGCCAAGATTGCAATGGATGGCTGAGATAGCTCCAAAAGAAACACAAAGGGACCTTTTGTTGCTTTCTACACACACAAGAAACATAGAAGCAAGAAGACAAAAGAAGTCATGAAACCCTACTTCAGCCTTATAAATAGAAAGCAATGTGTAACCATTGAGAAGCAATTAAGAGTAGGTCTTAGTTTAGCATTAGAGTAGGAGTAGATGTAAAGTAGCCTTAGTTTAATCTTAGCTTAAGTATTTAGCTTTTACTTTCAGTATTGTACTCTTTCACTAAAGTTAATCTAAGTTTCCAGCTCTCTTCATTTATTTTCAAGTTTATTTTAAAAAAAAATAATAGTGTAATCTAGTAGGGCTGAGCACCGAAGGTTCAAAACCGAACCGGACCGACGAAACCGACCGAACCGACGAAAACCGAAACGGACCGACGGCCCGTCGGTTCGGTTTCGGTTCCGGTCTTTTATAAAATTCGGTTTCGGTTCGGTTCGGTTCGGTCCGGTTCGGCCCAAACCGACAAAAAACATGCCAAAATACACGTAGACCGACAAAACCGAACCGAACCGACGAAAACCGAACCGACCCGACGGCCCGTCGGTTCGGTTTCGGTTCCGGTTTTTCATGAAATTCGGTTCTCGGTTTTTTCGGGTCGGGTCGGTTCGGGTCGGTTCCGACCCGATGCTCAGCCCTATAATCTAGTTCAGGTTATTTAGAGTGCTTTTTCAATGTTACGGGTTACTTATCTTGTCTTAAAACAGCTTAATTTACATCCATCTTTCAAAATCTCAGCTTAAAAGTGCATTTTTCTTTCAAATCTTCCAACAGTTACCCCATAAGGGGGTGTTTGGCACAATAGATTTCAGTTAGTTAGAACCTGTTTTTATCAAGATTTTAAGTTCAATCAGCTTTATTCAAGAGTGTTTAGTAGTTTTCAAGTTAAATCTTCCATTTCCTAAGAGTTTTATAAAGTTTTGGCCTAATTTCCAAATTTACTTCATATTAACTGTTTTAAAAAAATAGCTTAGCTAGATTTAGTTTAGCTCTTCTTAGTTGTAAATTTTGCTTCATACAAGTTCCCAATATGTAGTATAAGCTTAGGTACTCTGGTCTTTGACTTTTGTGGGTCAAAACTTGCATTTTTAACCCATTTTTTTTACTGATTTGCTGTCAAAAAAATACCCGAACAGCTAGAAGTTTTTGATTTTTCATTTCTTCGTTTTTAGGTCTTTTGCTATAAATTTGGTACGTATCTTCTTGACCAGGTATTCTAGTTGCCAGTATTTTTAATTTATTTTTACTATTTTTTTTACAGCCTAAAGTAGCTACTTTAGTCATTTTTTTCCCCATTCAGCAGCCCCTAGTTTAGTTAATGCTTATTAGTGCTTTTTAGTTTAGGTTAACTGCTTATTCTGTCTCCTTATAGCTTATTTAGGATTTCCCTAGTTCCCTCTAGTTCAGCCTTAGGATAGCTTTTATTAGCTTCTTTTTAGCTTTTTAGTTTCTAATATTCCCCTTTTTAAGCTTATATGTGAACTGCTCATTACCTAGCCTCTTTACAGCTTAATTAATCTTATTTATTAGATCTTAGGGTCTGCTTTTTGGTTTATATGGAGTTAGTAGTCTGAGCTTTAATTGTTTGCTAGTTTGATGGTTTAGCCTTTTCACTTGGTAGTTTTTCTAAGGGCTTTAAGTTGGCTTGCTAAGACTGTTTTGCTGCATATTTGTTTAAGTCCCCAACTCTTCATCTTTATAAGCCAGATTAAAAGTTCATATAAGTTCTTAAGTATCTTAAAATTGGTATGCTTAATCTTTGTTGGGTAGTTGACGATATTTTCAGGTTTAGAGGCTTGAGCTTGTTGATTATTAAGCTTGTGCATTAGCTTGTATTTACCTCAGTAGAACATTAGGGCCTGTTGAATTAGCTTAGGATTTAGTTTTTAGTTGCTTATTATCTGCTTGTTTGTCTTTCATTTGTGCTTATTGCTTTCTCTTTACTGCTTATATAGGATTATTAGCTTATCTTACGTTTTTAAAAATTTTAAGTTACGTTTAGCGTTTTTAAAAGTTTTTAAATAGTTTTTCAATTCTAATTTCAAATTTTTAGTTTAAACTTAGTAATTTACCTTTTTAGTTTACATTTTTAAGTTTTACTCGTTATGTTTTTAATTTAGACTATGTTTTAGTTAAGTTGTAATTTACATGCTTACGTTATTTGTTTACTTGCGTTATTTTGAGTATTTATTTGTTTGAATTAGTTTAGAAATCTCAATCTCTCATTTATTCCCATTCAAATCATCCGATCACAAAACGGTTTCGACTTCGCATTTCACACCTCACACGGACACGACCCGGGGATATCACATACTCCCGATTTGACTTTATTTGACTATTTCTCGGTCAAAAAAGGATATATATACTATATCCATCACATCAATTTTTGGCGCCGCTGCCGGGGAGGAGTGAAAGCTGAATCCGTTATCGATTTGAAGATTAGTCATTTGAAGACCCTTCCCCGTGAAGTTATTTTCGTGTTTGTAAATATTTTCATATTATAAAAACCAAAAAGATTTTCTTTTCAAATTTATTTTCCTTTTGTCTTTCTAAATTATAAAAACCAAAAAGATTTTCTTTTTCAAAATTTGTTTTCCTTTTATCATAAATTGTTTTCCCGTCATAAAAACTCAAAAAGAATCTTCGTTATCCTCTTTCATGTTTAATTCTTATCCCTTATCCCTCTTTCCCGTTTAATTCTTCTTCTCTTACCATCTAAACCCGTAATTCTTTATCTCGTATCATCTTATCCTCTTAACCGATAATCTTATCATTTCTCCATCTTAGTTTAATTTTTCAATAATTGAGAATCGTGTATTCCTGTGTTTGGTTGTGTGAGCCGTTTTCGGTTCACCATTGTCATTGGTGTAGCGTGCGAAAGGTGGTAGATGATATTCAAAACGGAAGTTGTTTTTTTGTGTTCAGTAATTCATTCATTATGATCAAAATCCGAATTCACTTAACAACCTTCAACTTTTACTGACACCACCAACCCAATTTATTTCGGTACGGATCAACGTTATTGTGATATATTTGTGGGATCGTTAGATTCGACACGACGTATGTCAACGGTGTTACTTGCAGAGTGTGGTGAAATCTACCGATGGTTGTTCGTTTGTGCTTCCAAAAATGAAAATTCATAATTCTTATGATTATACCCGAACTTTCAATTATCCTCAAAACGATTTTTATCTCCCTCCTCAAAACTCTTTATGAGCGAAGAACCGATGTCTTCAATAATGATCGTTCCAAAATACAATCACATTTAAGAAAATATTGATAGGGAGAATCATCTGAAAAATGTAATAATCATGAAGCCAAAAAATCCACACAACAAAGACAAACACAAGGTGTGAGTAATAATAGTGAGAAGATAACACAACTTTAAGCACCGATTTGTCAAACAAGGAATACCGTAATCCTAATGTTGGCATAAAGATAAAGTTTCTATACATACACGGAACCCAAATCCCCACATTACGATTCAAACCCCATGCACAAAACTCAAACAAGATATCACTAAGAATCAATAAATTGACCTGATGAACTATGAAATTAATCCCAAAACTTATAATCGGAACATTTATGATACGTAAAAGAAAAACAAAAACTATGAGTAGAGAGCGATGGAAAGCATATATTGAACCTAATCGAATTCCTAAATTCCCAATCTACCGGTAGGAAGGGAAATGGAACGGAGAAAAACCGAGG
>LBNU01015071.1:116975-129147 GCA_014162995.1 Artemisia annua | reverse complement strand
TTTTCGTTTCTAGCAGCTCGTTCTTCTGCAAGTAATTCCGCGATAGATTTATCACGAGAATATTGAATGAGTGGAAGTTGTGGGGGGTGTGGATTTGTCAAAACCGGATGTATCAGAACTAGAACAATGTTCAGGATTATAATACGGTTGACATTGAAAATCATCATGAGGACCCCCACAATACGCACAAGAAGAACTTGGAGCATGGCGAAGCGAAATATTAGCCAACTCCTCCTTAAGTTCTTTCAATATCTCAAGAGCCTCTAGACAAAGGTCTTGCGGGAATTGAGGAGTTGTTTGAATCATTTGGCACTGTGGAGGTTGGTCATGATACGAATAGTCATAATTTTTACAAGGAAATGGATTCCATGTTTGACAATCAGAGCTGAAGTGGGGACCTCCACAGTACTCACAACAATATGATTGTTGTGACTGGCTTGGTGAATAATATGGAACTTGGTCATTTTCAAAGTTCTGAGTGTTACCAGGAAATTGTTCATAGACAAACGTGTTTCTGGTTTGACACTCAAATCCTTGGTGAGGACCTCCACAATATTCACATGAATATGTCGGTATCTCATGGTGTGGAAGTTGATGGAATAAATCAGTCGTGTAATGGTAGTAATAGGGATTCTGGTTATAGACAGACCCGTTTCCTGACTCTACCATGCCACAACTGGGGCAATTACCATCATAATAAGGACCACCACACCATTAACAACCAAGAGGGTGAGGATGAGACATAGAGAGAATCAAATGGTTACAGAGGGTAAGGGATAAAGAATCAAAAAGGTAAGAGGGTAAAGGTGAATATTTTTGGAGTTTTTGGAAAACATTTTGTAAAAACAATTAAAACAAGACCGAGGCAAAACGACAGTGAACTTAAACCAATAACCACAGTATGACTGGCTTCTTTGAAAAAGGTACACCAGTCACAAGGATACAAACGTAAGTTTTAATATTTTGATTGGGAACTTATTAATGGTCATTGATACACAACAACAATATATATAGTATATATATATAGTAGTATATCTTCCGAGGATAGCACCGGTAAATATGTATCCCCGGGTCGTTTTCCCAACGAAGGCTTAAATGGAGCTCGTTGGTTCGTGATCGTGAGTCGTGAAGTGAATGTGAGGGATTAAAGGGGAACCCTAAGCTAAATTACACTACGAGAAANTTTTTTTTTTTTTTTTTTTTTTTTTTTTTTTTTTTTTTTTTTTTTTTTTTGCTTTTTGTTTAATTATTATTAATTAAAAACTATTTTTAATTATTTAAAATAAACTAAAATACTATTAAATATAAAATAAAGCTAGAAAAATAAAAATTTAATTTTTATAATTATAAAATAACCTAAAACTAAATTTTAAAACTAAAAAATATTTTTGGAATTTTTTATGAATTATTATTAATTAAAAAATACTTTAAAACTAGTTTTAATTAAAATAAATACTAAATGACTTAGGAAAATTATGAAATTTTTCAGGAAAATCTAAAATAATAAAAAAAAACCTATGAAAAATAAAATTTCTTAATTTGGAACCCTAATAAGCACTTTTGGACACAATAAGCACTTAGGTAATAAGCTCTTTTTAATCAAATAAGCACTTCAGAGTTCCAAGTTTTTACAGCACCTTAAACTTACTTATTTAAGCACAACTAAACAAGAAAAACACAGATAACAAGCCAATAAGCACTTAATGCAACTTACCCTAATTGACAGCCTAGGTACCTACTTTATGGCTTATAAATAAGCACCTAATAAGCTGTTTTGTAAAACCTAATGGGGGCAAAACCTAGTTGACCTACCAGAGACCCTAAAAAACACAAAAGCCCTAATTTTAGAACCCTAATTGGCCCCTAATTTGATCAAAGATCAGCTACCAAAATCTGTTTTACTGTTTGTTGAGCAGAGTTGGGACAGTTTGGTGGATCAAGTTTACCCTAGTAAGTGATGTTGGAATTGCTTGAAAATGAACTTATATGATCTATGCTAGGTAAACTAATCCCAGAAACAAGAATTGAGTCCTAACAACACCTAATGATCCACTAAAACACCCCTAGAACAGGCCTTGTGAAGACAGCAGTAAAGAACCTAATTGACTTTTTAAGTTCTACCCTATTTTGACTTGGGTGAATTTCAACTGATCAAATCTTATCCCAAATGTAATACTAAGCTAATCTAAAGTGTTATTATCCTAAATGCAACTAATACCTATCAAAATGTAAATTGGCAGCAGCTACAGTAACAAGGAAGTCATAAAATGGAGGCTTAGAGCTTATTTTGACTATTTGCACAGCCACATATCAATTTTGTATTTAAACCTACTCATTCTATCCTAATGCAACCTAGTTATGAAGAAAGAACAAAATGTAAACAATGGGGACACCTAGAGACCACCTGTTCCAAACACTCCCTTAATAGCTATTTACACTACACCTATGGTTTTTAAGTTGTAACCTACTGATTTTAAACTCAAAACAGATAATAGGAACCCAATAAAAGCTAAATGAGCAAAGATCACATAAAAAGAACAACAAGAACTAGCAAAGGCAGATTAAGCTAAATGAGCAGTGGAGATGCAAATATGAGCTATAGCATACAAAAGCAAATTATAAGCACTTAACCAACTACAATAAGCAGTATCAATCATAAGTAAGCTACAAACTACAATAAACTAGCTATTATAAAGAAAGATGCAGAAATATAAATGGAAACTTACCTGACAATAAAGCTAAATGAGACTTGAGCTATGGCTACTGAGATGGACTCACAAAAGCTTTTGAAAAGCTTTTATGAGCTTATCAGAAGGGGTATATGAACTTTTCAGAGCTTATGTATCCTTGGTATTTTTTTTTCTCTTTTTAATTGAAAGTAAAACAAACTAAAGCTACTTAGAAACTTGTAAAGAACTTAAAAGATGCTTATGAGACAGAAGTCAAAAAGCTTTTACACTAACTTGAGCTTAAAGTAAAGGTTGCATAAAAACGGATTTAAGACAAAGTAAAGCAAATGGAAACTTTTTATTAAAACTAGAAGCAGAGTACACTATGAAAACATTACAATAAAACTGAATTTAAACCCTAATTTGATACTAAAAATCCTACACTACTCCTAAACCTACACGAGTTACAACCATGAGCAAGGCCCTATTTATAGGCAACCAAGGAAGTCTCTGGTTCCATTGGAGAAGATCCTAGAAGGATTTGCACCGACTTAGTCATGATCTCTAAGCTTCTAGACCCTTAAATTCTTCTGGCTTGTTCCATCCAATGAGAATGCTCGAATTGTACACGGGGGATGGATATGACGCGTAGCCTGACACCCTGGCAGATATATCTCGAAGGTACGAGGTTTATTTCATGGTTAAAATTGGTGCAGTGATTTGGGGAAGATATACAGTGTTTTACTGTATTTTTTTTGTGGTGTGTTTTATTTGACCAGGGGTTATAGGGGTTGACTTGGGTTGGGTTTATATAAAAGGGTAAAAGTCCTTGGTAAGTTTGGGCCTGGTGGTGTAAGAGTGTATTTGGGTTATGGGTTAAGGGGATTATTGGGTTTATGGTATTGTTGGGTTTATTAGTAAAAGGTTTAAAGGTTTAGATGTAATATTTAGTTTTTGTTAAAAATCACAAGGACCACTTTTGTAATTACTAAAAATTTAGGGACCAGTTCTGCCATCTTTATAAATATTCTTGAAGGACCAAACTTGAACATTCTTGAATATATGAGGGGCCTTGATGAGGTTTTCTTCAAAATAATCTTTTCAGGGACCATTCTTGACATTTATGAAATTCCAGGGACTAATCTTGTAAAATTCATCAAACTTCTTACAGGGGCCATTATTACCATATCTTTAAACTTCAAGGACCTAGTTTGACTTTTTGAGCTTCTATTTGGCATTCCCGGCTCCGGTTTATGACTCTTTCCATTTCTCGTGCTCGTTTTTGTGGTTTTGGCTCGATTTTTGTTGTTTTCTCATATTTTCTTACCTGCATGTATAAAAACACAAAACATATCTATTTGGCATTTATAGTCGGGTTTTTGGTCTTTTTGGTCTTAATTTGGTCAAGAAAAGGTATGTGTTTTCGCACATACCAGTCATATACCCAGTTGGGTTGTATTTAGCCTTGGTTTGCGGTGGTAATATTTTACGTATTTATTTAACAAGAAAACAAATGTTTTTGGCTTTTTGGGTGTGTGTGAAAAAACTTGGAAATTATTTTTGAAATCGATTCGTTAACCGAAATCGTTCCTTTAAGACTACTCGCAGGGTGGCGGGAGAGATAGAATGGGTCTCTCTTCGGTTCGCAATTTAATGTCAGAACCTCCGTATTCCACCTGTATAGGTTGTAATCTTAAAGAATCGAATTAATTTAACTTCACGATTTGTTTTGTTGTTTATGATTTTTTTGGTGTTGTTAACACTTTAGGAAAAGTGTTAATGACTTTTTCTGATATGATTAAGATTTTTACAAAAATTTACAAAGTGATGTGATTTGTACAAGGAGGGTTTTGAAAACCACTAAACTTAAACGTTTTTAAAACACGCAACAACCTCCCCGGCAGCGGCGCCAAAATTTGACTCCTCCCAAACTAACCAGTCAACCAGGTGTGGTCAACAAGTCAAATCTGAGAGAGGAGAGATCAATTTATGATCCGTTGAAAGCACAGTGTACTCACGGGTCGTTAAGTCCCAACGAGATTGAAATTGTGTTTTGGAAACGTTTTGGGAATGAGTGATTTGGGAATAGTAACCAGATAAAGATTTGGATTGATTTACACTAATGGAAATGATATAAACAACTGATATTAACAATTACTGGGAATCAGATAAACTAAAAACGTAATCAAAATTAAAACAAATGCAAATGCGTACTGAAAAAGTGGGAATTGAACAAAAACAAACTACAGGGGGTGAAAATGACTTTTTTACAAACTTAATATTAAAAGAAAATTTTATAAAAAAGAAAAATATTTTTTTGATTATTTTATTATTTAATATTAATTAAAACTATTTAATTACTTATTATTAATATTTAACTTAAACTAAATACAATATAATATTAAATAAAGCTAAGAAAATGAAAATTGATTTTTAAAAACTCTAAAATATCTTAAAAATAATATAAATTAAAAATATATCTTTTGTCTTTTTTGTGGATTTAATATTAATTAATTACTAATTATATTAATTAAACTAATTAAACTAATTTAAATTACAAATTATACTAAAAATGACTTAGAAAATTAAGAAATATTTTATAAAATTAATTAACTAATATAGGAACCCTAAAATATTATAAAAAGTTTATAAAAACTATTATTAAACTATTTTACCAATTATTTGCTTAATTACTAATTAAAAACTATTTAAATAAATTAATTGAGAATAATAGCAAATGAACAGTAATAATTATGAAAATATTTTCTAAAAATACTTTATAATTAATAAAAGCTAGAAAAAATATAATAACTAGCTAGGGATTTTAAACAGTAAGTGATTTTCTTTTTGGTTTTTTAATTAAAACTAATTTAACTATTATTAATTATTATAAATAGTAAATGAAAAGATAAAATTATGAATTTTTTATACAAATGCTATAATAATGCAGAAACCTAGGAAAAATATAAAAAGTACTAAGTGCTTAATGAAAAAGTTGAAAAATAAGCTAAATATCTAAAACTTCTTAAATAGAAGCTATCACTATTTTAAAAAGTGATGATTTTTGGATTTTTCTTTTTGAGAACTAATTATACACTGAAAACAAACAACTTTTGTGAAAACACTTTTTATAAAACTTAAAAATAAGCAATTTGGACACTAAAAAGCTCAACAGTGAGCTTTTGTTGACTTTTGCTAGGAAAGAGCTTCTGTGGGGTCCACAGAGGTGGATTATGGTGTAAATTAGCTAAGTTGACTGAAATAAGCAAGAAACAACAAGAGAGTACCACTGATAAGCAAATAAGCACTTGAAATCTTGTTTCTACACAGAAAATGGGACAATATGCAGCCCTTTGTGGGGCCCACAGGCTTGCTTAAGGGTAAAAAAAAGAGTTGATCCAAAAAGCTGGCTAGGAGGGCTTTCCAATAAGCCAAGAATCAGAGCTTAAGGCTCACTAATAAGCTTGGGGTGAGCTTGTGAAGTTGGCTATAAAATCTGGTACAGGGGAGTTTTTAAGAAAATGGGCTAAAAGTAAGCTAAAAATAAGTAGTTTAACTAAGCTAAAGAAATTAAATAAAAATATCCTAATGAAGATGAGCAACAAAATATTAATGTCCAAAAAGCACAAGTCCTAAAACCTAGTATTAAGACCTAGAGAAAATCAACTAGTTTATTTAAAAAAAAATTGGGACAATTTTGACTTTTTGAGAAACATGGAATTTTTGACTTTTATGAACTTGTAACCTAATCTATTGATTGAAAATGTTATACTAAGCTGTAATGAACTGATTTTGAGCTAATTTTACAACTTATGTGAAGATATGGATGAACATGAACCATAAAAATGCTAACAGTTAACAAATAATCAAGATCAAAAGAGAGTTTGACTATTTTGATGAAAGACCAATTGATTTTATTGTTTTCCTGTAATATTGGGACCTAAGATGACATGTATGAACAAAGAAACAACACTGAAACATCAGATAATGTAGGACACTAAAATCTATGTAACACGTATGGAACTTGTTGTGTGGATCGTATAAACAAAGAAAGAAGGAAGAAGAAAATTTAGAGAGATAAAGAAAGTTGGGAGCCTTTTCTAGTGAGAGAAACACAAGAACTATTGAATAAACTATGAGAAGGTCCAACCCTCTCCAAGGATGGAGAGGGCTATTTATATGTACAAGGTGTTGCTTGCCTCTACTAGGCTGTGGATCGGGCTGACAGTGGGTAAAGACCCGATCCGACTCCACAAATACTAACTAATACTAATCTACGTACTAACTACTATTATAACTACTATTAATTCTACGAGCTACATGGATGCTAAATAGATACTCGGGGTGACCGAGTCTTCTTAAATAAAAACGTATTCCTAACAATCTCCCCCTAAGGGAGGTCACCCCGGAAAAACATATGTTAAACTTTGAAGTCCAGCATCTAGATCTTTGTCGTTGTCTTTGTAGCTCGTATCCTTTTGATTCTTCATTGAAATGATTTTTGTACTTTTAGCAGCGGACTCAAGATGACTTCCTTGATGTGTAGGATGATCTTTGACATTTCTTCGTGTTCATCATCCAATTTAAGTAGCTTCAAGTCATCTTTGAGTAGAAGTGTCTCTTTGTGATGTTGTTATTGTCTAAGTGTTGTCATGCTCACACTTTTCTGAATCATGATCTTCTTTATCAGAGTTGGGGAAGCATAGTTGAAGCCCATTCCATGATCATGGTTTCTTTAGACTTGATGTTGAAGTGTGAGCATGAGATGATGAATCGACATCTTTNCGTGTTCATCATCCAATTTAAGTAGCTTCAAGTCATCTTTGAGTAGAAGTGTCTCTTTGTGATGTTGTTATTGTCTAAGTGTTGTCATGCTCACACTTTTCTGAATCATGATCTTCTTTATCAGAGTTGGGGAAGCATAGTTGAAGCCCATTCCATGATCATGGTTTCTTTAGACTTGATGTTGAAGTGTGAGCATGAGATGATGAATCGACATCTTTTCAGCAATCAGCATCAATCGTCAACCTCTTAGTCTCTGGTGGGAATACGCCCTTCCAACATGCTCATACATCTTTGATGAGAGAATTTCCATGGTTGAATAGTTCTGACGGATCCTTTAAGATGTTGGTATGAGCATGTGGAACTAGAATGATGGTGGTGAAAATGATAAGTTTGGTATGTTGAGCTGCATAAAACTTGGTTAGTAATAAACATACCAGCACTTACAAGTTCGGACTTCGAGATCGTCAACAGCATAGTGTGAAGACTTTCTCTAATCCTTACTAAGGCCGTTCCTAATCGGATGCCTCCGAAAGGGCTTTCACTGACATACCGAAGTACACCAACGATTAGGTGAGTCGCTGGAGATCACCCCACAACTGTAGACCATTTATAACACCACCGTACTCACTAAGCGTAATCTACGAGAGATTACCGAAGTGACCTGCTGTCAGGGCTGTTTGATGTTGACCCTGGCGGGAGTTTCCACTCAATCACTGGGAAATACATATGTATATTCCCTCATAAGTGTTCTTGGCAGATTGCTAAGATCTGCGTAGGACTCAAAATATTACAACTGGTGTCCTGATTGATGAACAACTAGTGTAGAAGTATCAAGTGTTCCTATGAGATCTTTTGATGCATCTCGTGGCTCTAGACTCGATAAGTGCACATTGGTTATCCTATGCGGAGACTAGGGAGGGGTCTCCTGTTTCAATATCAACTAGCTCTAAGAGACAAGTCGATAGATTACACCGGTTCCCCGTGAGAATGAAACAAGCTCTTTTAAGAGAACTTGAGTGGCTGGAAGGTTTAGTGCAGTGCGTCACTGGGTCCATGACGTCTTGTCTTCAATACCGATGTTACCTTAGTAACAATCGGTAGCATATGAATTGAACCCGGTTTCTGCCCTAAGGTTGAATAATTGGAGGGCTATATCTTTTCACCCTTTTTCATTTCTTTTCTTTTTAATTCTTCAACCCCTTCAGTGCTTACCGAGACTTCATTACTAGAATCTTGTTGGGTTTGTTCCAGTCCTAGCTCAATCTCAGTCGGCACTCTTCCCTTTCTCACTTTTCTCCTTTTTTGAAATCGTTCCTAAGGACTTCTAATCTATCTATTGGATTGTCCCTGGGAAGATCCCTCCGGTTCTTGTGGATCATGGGAACATATACCTAACCTTACCATCCTTATAACTTCATGCATTAAAGTAAATTGGTCGGTCTTTTGGTATCTTTCCACAATCACCATATAACCAAAACATTGAAAATTCTCTCAAAGTGTTTATGATAAAGAAACACATTTTGTTAACACTTTGAGAGTTTTATCATTTTTCAAATGCTCCCCCTTAACATGTGCTCATAGGTTTAAGATAGAAATTTGCACATGTCGGGGTGAGTTGCACTTATTTGAATTGATCTGCTCTCAATAGACATATACACTATGGACACGTTTACGTTGCTTAGTTAAAGGGATCCATTATCAGCTTTTATGTGATAACTAGCCCTAATAACTATCTTGAAGTTGTTAACATTCCTTAAAAAGGAAGTTAGACCCGTCAAAGTATACATCTAAGAAGAGCTTCTCGAAACGGTACTTTCTACTTGGATAAATCCTTTCGAATTCAAACGTTTGTGTTTCGTCAATTCATGAGTCAAATCTGAGTCATAATCAATTCACGGTTTCTACATGTTATTGTAAAAACACACGAAAGACTCTTAGCCACTTGCTCCCCCTTAATATGTGCATATTGATTGATTCAATTTGAAAGTTTTAAAACTTTAGCACATACGGGAAAGCGAGCATTTGAGATCATTTATTCACCATTTAATTCACTTGCTCCCCCTCAATATATGCTTTGATTAAAATTCAAAAACTTCGAAATTTTAGCACATACGGGAGAGCGTACCTTTAAGTCCAGAAACATCACGTTTAAAATCAGATTTCATATTTAAATCACATTCTCTCCCCCGATCAAAAAATTTCAAATCTTTTGAGATTTTGTGATCCCAATTGATTTAAATGATTTTAGAAGAAAATTAGGAGAAAGTGTGATAAAAGTTTTAACATTTACTGATTTTGAGACATTTTTTTTTCACTGCTGCTGGTGCACAAAGCTTTTAAAGGTGCAGAAATTTTAAGCAAATACGCTCCCCCTCAATTAATGACCCGTTTTCAATTTAACGTGTTGTGGCCATTAAGTTGAGCGGCAAGGTATTTGTGAAAATTTAAGTCCAATAGCCACCTTGTAAACCACAAAAACTCTCTTGAAGAATCATTAAGAGAGAGATTTTGGGATGAAAGAAGACTTCTCTTCTTTTTCTAGAAATGATGCACTGAAGCGTACAACATTTCGGAGGTGCACGGATGTAAAGTAATCCATGCCCGGATGAATTTATCCGTTGTTAGGAACAACCGTCTTTTAGGCGACGTGTTTTCCTCATTTTGAAAACCGGGTTGCTATCTGAAGTAATAGCAACACATAATTTTAAATCCGGGTTACAGTCTGAAATAACTGCAAACCATAATGAAACAAATTTTTGAGAAACGACATGTTTTAGAAAACATTATTAAAAATAGAAGAACTCTCGTTCAAGCATATGTATGAGTCCGTGCCATTATTGAATGACATTTCTAGAAACGTACATAATCTTGATTATACGAGAGACATGTCGTGAGAAGAATATTTTTAGATTTTTATATTTTTCAGATTTTTATGCTTTTATAGGTTTTATAATTTTCTATTTTCTTTTTGGTTTTAAAATATGTACAAAGGATACTAACTAGTTTAAGAAGATGTTGACATGAGTACCGAATCGAGAATAACGTTCAGCTCGTTGTAGAAGTCTGTAGTCAACATCTCTTAAACTTTCACCACCAAAGCTTTCGAGGCTCGCGAGTAATCGTCTAAACTTGTGGTTGCCATGATGTAATCTTAACCGGGATTTTACAACTCTTGTGACTTAAACCGAGAGATCGATTCTCTCCCGGGATTTTACTAAAGTCAACAAAAGAAACCGAAAGATGTAATATGCGAGTTAGACTTAGAGTGAGATCTTGGATAAGTCACAATTAACACTAAGTGTCAAGTCGCGACAAGTCAAGTTACAATAGATCCGACTGTAATAAGTCAAGTCGTAAGGATTAACTCACAACGTCAAATTACAATCAGACTAATCAAAACGACTTAAGTCACAACAATTCACCAAACGCAAGTAGTTAACAAATCACTAGAATATCACAGCTGAGTTAATAGCTGGACACCACCAAATCGCTGAATTTTAGCCTCCTCATCGTGAAGCTTTGGTAGCTTCCCCCCAAACCGACAATCACCTACATGAGACCAATTCCCCCAAGTCGTTGAAGTGATGCAAAAAGTCTCATTGTATGAAGCTCAGAAACCCGAAGAAAGCGATAACACCGAAGTAACAAGGTGAACCACTGATCATCTTTGCGGTTATCAACACCGGATTAAATGATTAAGCCCGATCACATGACCTTGTTGTGCGTCCCCGATGTATACATTTCTCTGTGGTTTTGAGCAATTGTCTATTCAGAGGAATAATATACAACATCTTCATTTCACCAAATGCATTCCAGTTATCTTGTAAATCATCCCATAAAGTACACATGTACCCAGTAGAGGTTGAAACGATGACACCAAAGTAACAGGTTGAAGCACTGATCATCTCTACGGTTATCAACACCGGAAATAAATGATTAAGCTTGATCATGTGAACCTGTTGTGCGCCCCTGATGTATACATATCTCTCCCCTGATGGTTGCGATCTCATCGGAATCATCATACCAATGTGTACATGAATCATTAACCAGAAGCATTTTACCATAAATCATATCAGCACGTATGAAGATGTCGATAAGCAATATCATCTCACAATCTAACTTTCCTTCTCATATTTCTTCTCACTGAAAGCTGAAGTAGTGCATACCACAAGTTATCAAGAGACCACTTCCCCCAAGAAGATGGAATAATACACCAGAAAACGAGTTAAGACACTGATTGTCTCTGCGGTTGTGACATTTGTCTTCCCGGAATATCTTCAGCTAAGAAGTATAAAGCTCATCATGTGTACTCGTTGAGCGTTCAGATGTATGTCTCCTTCCCCCTTGCTGGTTTTGATACCTTAGAATCAGCAACACCTTACACTTGAAATCATGTGAGAAGAAATCAACTGCTACAGAAACTCTCTATGACTATCATTACCAACCTTTAAGTAGGCTATTTGAAGTGACCACTGAAGACGCAAACCCGATATACTAAACTTGAGGCTGAAGTAAAATTCCCCATTCTGGTGACTTAAGCTTGCACTAATGTTGGAAGAACGGTGTAGAGAATTTATGTTCCAAGCAAATCCCTAAGTACTCAATACTTAATCAAAGTATGATACTGATGAGACGAAAAATGTTACGTTTTTAGGGGTCGGTTTGAGTCCTAATTCGTATGTTTTTGGTTTGGATTTCACCCAAAGTCGTTTCTTTTC